>JAENRP010000147.1:74834-104262 GCA_024741835.1 Diplocarpon mali | reverse complement strand
CTCGTGCCACCGACGTAAGCGAAATATGGCTACGCGCGATTAGGAGGTTTATTAGCCTATACCCATCTGTTTGCATTCCTAGATACAAAAGACCTTGGTATGGTATGCCGAGGAATAGAAATCACACAAGCTTCAAAGAATTCAACGAGTTCGAAGGGCAATTACGTTAGCCGGAGAGGGTGTGAAACGCCATGTGCTGATGTGGAGAGGACAAACGACTATGTCATGTATGTCAAGTGGCTATTACTGTCAAAGAAGTTCAGATGACGGTTCGGAAAATTTGAAACGGAGCTGTTGGGCTCTCGCAGATCGCTGGCTCGGGGTGTTGTATGTTCAGTGGGCCAGAGATGGCTCGGTTTCTGGTCGAGTACGGGCGGAGAGTTGCTTAGATGGAACTCTGTGTATAGACAGGTATGGACTCATAGTTTGCTTACTATACATACATTCATAACCAGGGGGCCAGTTCTTTTGAGCATGGTGTCTTCCAACGTAACGCTCGATATTGAGCCAGCACCCAACTCCACCATAACGTCGTCTCAGTCATTATCGAGCCTGACGCCTGCCCATGCAGCAGAGATCAAACGCCCAACTCCCTCCCTCTTCCCTTTCAAAGTCCCAGCTTCTCCTCAACAACCTTCACGATATCCTTCCAGTCCATCATCGCCCCATCCCCCACATCGCCGCAAGCAAGTTCCTTCTCCATCGGCCTCAACACCTCAAACCACCCACTTCCCTCCTCGCCTTCCGTGACCCCCCACTCCTCCTCCAAAACCCTAATCTGTCTCTCCGTCACAGGATGCTTCCACATCGCCGTATTCATCGCCGGGGCCACCAGAATCCTCTTCCTGGTCACTTCCTTGCTCTCCCCTCCCGCTTCCGCAACACGAGCCTCCAACAGCCCAGTGGTATCCCAAGCCCGTACCACATTCGTCAACAAATTATCGCTGAACCCCCCTGTGATCTTCGCCAGCGTGTTTGCGCTGAGTGGCGCGATGAGCAGCACATCCGCCCACCTTCTCAGCTCGATATGCAGTATTGAATTCCCACGTTTCCACGGCAGCGTCCACTCCTCCTCGTCCAAGAACACGCCATCTACGTTGGGGATCTGACGGAGCGAGGAGTAGTGCGGTTGTTCCGGGGACTGGCCCCGCAGGAAGTTGGAGGCGGAGGAGGTGAGTAGGATGAGGATAGAGAGGGAGGTGTGCGAGGAGAGGGAGGCGGCGATGGAGGGAATTTTGATGGTGGCTACCGAGCCGGAGGCGGCCAGCAGGAGGTGCTTTTTGTTATCTGAGTAATGGGCGGACGCTACAAAGGGGGACTCGGAGAAGGCGGTTTGGGAGTGGCTTTGTTGGTTTATTATCGTTTGCAGCATTTTTTCTGCGTCTGCGTATGTATGTGTTTGTGCGAACTGTTATGGAGGGGGCATTTATTTGTCGCTGAAGACAAGGCTGAGAGAATCGAGTCACTCTTCAGCCTTGCCGTGATTACTCAACTTCTCTTTGGCTAGCCTGATTCCGCATCTCGACTTCATCAACAACACCCATCCCTGCGAGTACCAAGTCAAGTTGAACGATGGCTAACAAGATGTTTTCACGGCCTTTATCCTTGGTAATATTTTCCCAGTCCCACTCTCCAGCAACAGATAACTCAAAATAACCAGGCTTTTCGTCAAACAGCCCATTCAAACCTATCGTTCGCCTCTAAATTCTCCCACTCCCGACTCTCCATAGCAGCACGCTTCCTTTCCACAGAAGTCAGAACCGCAATCGACAAAGCCGTCAGCTCGGCGCCGGTGGTTCTGTTCATGAAGGGCACGCCCGAGATGCCACAGTGCGGTTTCTCGAGGGCTAGCATTCAGATTCTGGGATTGCAGGGCGTAGATCCGGCAAAATTCACGGCTTTTAATGTGCTGGAGGATGAGGCGCTGAGGGCCGGTACGTTCGGTATCCTCGTTTATGTTCATCCGGCTTTCGAGGAGAGAGGATAGCCGGTCATCACGGGCTCAATGGCTAATTGGTAAACAGGTATTAAGGAGTATTCCGAGTGGCCTACAATACCGCAACTGTATGTTGAGAAGGAGTTCGTGGGAGGATGCGATATTCTTGTCGCGATGCACCAGAACGGGGAGTTGGCGAAGCTTTTGGAGGAAAAGAAAGTGCTGTGTCCTGAGGGCGAGTCATCGAAGTAATGGTTGAGAGGTTCGTATATGTATCAACAAGTTTTCCAATATTTTGGGAACAGGGAAATGGGGCGGATACCCGCGTTCAAATGAGAGTTAAGTTTCTTCTATTGTATGTAAATCTTACGCTGCATCTTCGTTCTATTTCCGTTCCTCATAATTTTTACCGTGATGCTACGAGTATGGAATGCTTGTTGCAAGTCACTATTTCCCATATCTGGAGCTTGTTTTATCATCTAAAGCGTGTTGGGACATTATCCTAGGTAATGTGAAAGTTCTCGGCTACCTCATGCCTTCCCCCTTCAGCAATGTCGGGACTCTCCTCAGGTCAACACTTGAGAAATCAAACTTCCATCAACCAAACCAGATTCGGTTCGAGTCCTTACACACCCCGAACACCAGCTCCAACAACAATGGCCCGGCAGATCACGCGTCCGCGCGAGCGTGGAGCCGTCTCACCACCAGCTGCGCCAAAGTCTCCCAGACGGCCCTGGAAATCATTAAAGACAACATTTACACAAATACCCGCAAGCCCAATCGCGCGCCCATTCCGACCAGCAAATGCCACCAAGGTTGTTGAGAAGAGTAAGCCCAAGACCAAGCCGACCGTCTCGGCAGCTTCTGTCTTCAAGAAGCAGTCAAAGTCCAAGTCCACCCGCGCCAGCCGTAAGCACCGTAACCGTAGAGCGGAGACCCCGGAGCCTGATCTGCTTTCTGATCTAAAGGGTAAGGAGTTCCCGCCAAAGAATGAAGCCTGGGACTGATAAACACAGATGGCTTCGCCGAAGCTCGCACCACAATGGGCAACAAGACCAGAGCGACCTTCGACGAAATCCACGCTGGATTCGCCGACCGCCTAGCCACTGATCGCGCCGAAGACGAGACATTCTTCGAAACGATCGCCACGTCGGTTGCAATACTTACTACCCCTCTTTATGACGAGCAAATCCAAGCGGAGATGAACAAGGACGGCAAGCGGGTCTTCGCGACCCACCAAGTCGGCGATCGTGTCAATGCTTTCAAGACGGTTATCAAGGAGGAAGAGGCCAAGCTAAATGATCTATGGAAGCAATGGAACGATGTGCAGGACGAGTATCTAGAGTTGGGTGCTGAGGTCTTTGGATGGGAGGCATCTGGAAAGGGCGAGGCATCGGAGAAGGGATTTAAGAAGGAAATGGATCTGCTTGGCCTGGAGCATGGTGCTCGGGTGGAGGAAGTGGAGGAGATGATTGAGGATATCGGACCGGATATATTGAAGAAGACAAAGGCTTCAGAAAAGGTCAATGTCCCCTCCCCTTCACATCAAATATGTATTGACAATACTAGGAACTGGCCTCAACTGCGAAAGCGGAGCAGGCAAAACTGCTCCAGACTATGTTGTTCTAAAATGTCGATGACCGAGGCGAATGCCACTTCGCTATGTCTGATGGCATATTCTGCCTTGTCTCTTGCAGAATTGCTGACATCGCTCACATTGCTCATATCATTGACACATAAATTACGGAGGTTATCTGTGTATTTGGAGGATATCTGTGGCTAGACTTGCCTAAAAGAGACGCATACGCCATAACTCGAATTACCATGCTAAATCACCTGCCAGAGCTTTCAACACACCTCCCAGAGGGAACTGATCTCAAAGTCATCAGACTAGTCGGGGACATAGGAGCAAGCATATTCCACGTGAGTAGCAGAAGGTCCCATATCCGAGTCTGAATCCCAGATTGAAAAGCTCGGAGCAGGATCAGCTTGTACTGTCATGGCATATTCCACATGAATAGTCGAAGGCCCCATGTCCAAGTCTGAATCCCAGATTGAAAAGCCCGGAGCAGGATCAGCTAGTGCTGTCCTAGCATATTCCACGTGGGTAGCCGAAGGTCCCATATCCTAGTCTGGAGAGTCTGGATCCCAGGTGGGAAATTTCGGAGCAGGAGCAGCTAGCACTGCATTGTCTGATTGTCCCGCGGCCTCTGTGGTATCGACAGGCTCTTCATCCTCGCTCTCCTCATCGCCTGCCCAAAACTTGATTTGCTTGGGCTTTATGGGCCCCTCCCGCGTATCCTTCTCCGTCTGGGCGGCTTCATCAGCAACTCTCTTCTCTCCAGCATCCTCCATATCCTGTTCTCTCCGAGCAGCGGTAGCGGCGGCCTGCTCTAACGTCTCACTTTCCTTCCGCTCCCTCAGAACAGCTTCCTCATTCTTCTGCTCCCGGAGAGCTACTCTCGCTGCGGAACCTGTCTCTTCTCTCGGTTGTTCCTTCTGCTTCTTCTGACGATTCTCGTTGGAGGTAGAGGAAGAGGCCGAACGAGACTGCACATTCGTGCCTCGAGAGCCGAGCCTGTGCAGGGTGGCCCTCGAGCCCGCGACCAAATTATCGATTTCACGGGATTGGAAAGACATGATGTGAGTTTCCTGGGAGTACCGCTTGAAGGAGTACAGAAGGGCTCTGTGGTATGAAGAGAGACGGATCTGTGTAATGCGTCGAGAAGGCTGGAGGATGGGTGGTGAACAAGGTCGAACGAAAGGTTTATACTACGTATCTTTGACTTGGGAACTCCAAGCTAAGGGCTGGCGACGAGGGCTGGTGACAGCTTGGTGACAAACAGGTCCATGGCGGCAAGGGGGACAAAGTGTTTGTCCCATCGCTCTTGTTGGGATTTGTTAAAAACAGGATAGGTTTACGCAAACTACGCTAGTTTTGGATCCTTGAGATTCTCTAGGAGGAAACCACTACCAGAAATTCTAGAGGCAGATTGAGTGGCAAACGTAACGCTTCGTTGCTGTAAACGCCAAAGTTTCCAAAGATCTAGTCTAGAGAGTCCCTCCCAGCCTCTTTCTCGCCAACGCCAGAAGATCCCCAGCAAGCCCCGGGCGTCTATGGTTGCTCCTCCTCCACTACAACACCCCACTCGTGGTCCTCCTTGCCGTACATGATGTTGAACAGCCAGGACTTGATTAGCGAGGTATACTCGCCGCTCTCGCCATTTCCCATTGGGATGTGCAGGTCCTCGTCTCTGTAGTTAATCACAGATATGGGAGATACGAAGAACTGCAAATGTTAGCACGAGCGGAGATCCTGGGCAGAGGGACGCCTACGGCAGTGCCAGCAGCGAAAGCCTCGATGATTCTTCCCTCCTTCGAAGCTGCAACAATGTCGTCCATCGTAAAGTGACGTTCGACAACCTCGATAGCACCAAGTCCGCTCTTTCCGTCGACGAGCCGTTCCCGCGCCAGTTGCAAGATGCTTCGTCTTGTGATACCATCAAGGATGATCTTGTCGTCCAGTGGCGCCGTTAGCAACTGGAGCTTGCCTTCTGGAGTTTTCCAAACCACGAAGAAGTTGCTTGCTCCAGCCTCAGTTACCCTGCCATCCAACAACCAGAGGACTTGATCATAGCCTCGAGCTCTGGCCTCACCCGTAGCCAACAAGCTCGGGCCATAGTTTGCGCCAACCTTGGCGTACCCGAACCCACCGGGCCAGGCCCTCACGCCGTCGGTCGATGCCAACAACTTCAACCCCCCATCTTGGCTCATTGGGGGCATGAACGTAGCAATCACAAACAGGGTCGCTTCCTTGGGAGTAGCAACGCCAAGTGCTCCGGCTGATCCAATCATGGCAGGTCTGAGGTAGAGGAAGGATCCGGGCTCTGGCAGCCATTTCGGTCCATCAACCGCAAGCATCGCAATAATCATCTTCTCGAGCTCCTTCGGGTCGAAGGCCGGAAGTGAGATGCGGACCGAGGACATGAGTAAGCGGCGACAGTTGCAGTCTGGTCGGAAGAGTCTCAACTTGCCATCGAATCCACGGTAGAACTTCATGCCTTCAAAGCACTGGGTGGCGTAGTGAAGGCACGAGGCAGTCGGTGCCAACGGGAGGTTTCCATAGGGTCTCAATTCCGGATCGGCCCAACCCTCTTCAGACCTCCAGACCGCTGTGAGCATGTGGTCTGTGCATTGAGAGGCCGTGGCGATGATTGGGTCTCCTGGGGCTGGAACAGACATCGGGGTTGTGGTTCTCGTAAACTTCAACTTGGAAGCATCTAACGGACGCAGGCCACCTTCGGTGACATTTCTATTTCATTATCAGTCCAAATCTTTGATACTGACTTTGGCTGAGTCATGTCTCCCCCTCTCTCTCTCTCTCTGTCCCCCTTCCCATCCGACCCAAAATATTAGGCAATTGCAGGAAAACTGAAGTGATGAGTGACTGGGAAGCAACCAGCACCATAGGATCTTACTTCTTGACCAATTCAGGAGCAGTCTCGGAAATCTTGCGCGCAACGGCTGCAGAGTTAAGTTCCTTGACCTGCTGGACCTCACGAGGAGGCGTAATAGCTGACGGTGCCATTGAAGCCGATAGTGATGGGGTGTGAAGAAACGACAGGATGCCTTGCTTGATCTCAAAAGAATCAAAGTATGTTGAGAGAAAAGAAACACGCAGGAGGAGGGGGAGAGGGAGAGAGCGCTGAGTTTAGAATATTAAGAAGAGAGATGCGGCTTGTCACTTTGTAGTCCGGCTGGGGACTCACCTTGCTAGCTCCACCTGAGGCAAGGAACCACTAGTACCGAAGTAAGTTGGAAGGATGGCCCTGCACGCGGAAGTTTCTGCAGCAAATGCAGATTGATTCTGCCAACCTCGCGTGACAATTGATCTTGATACTGATCTTGACCTTGATGTTGAAGCAAAGGACTCGACAGAGACTTCACGCTCCCCATACTACGAGACTCCTTCCTGACCTTCTCACATTTGATCCGAAATGCTCGCCTCGAGGGCGCCGTTGGGTCTTCTCCCGAGAAGCGTCCCCAGCCGAGACCTCCGCCGAGAAGAAAGATGTCACGCGCCGCGACTGCTCGTGGCTTGATGGGATTCAGTCTGTCAGGGCGAGAGTGGCGATTGGCTTATTGCCGGTGTTCCAGTGGTCCGACAGAACGACATCGTCTCAACTCAAGTTCCGGAGATTCATGAATGTACGAGGTACGAATTCTGTGAAAGGGAGAGCGAATTCCCTTTGTCCCATTTGTCTCCGACCTACCTGCCCCGAGGTTACGGCTTGTGTCGGCTTGCATCGCTATACAGCCGCTTTGTCCGGCTCAGATGGATATACACACGGGTGTCAGATGCTAGAGAGAAAGCTTTTAGCTTGACAATGCACAAGCCGGGGCAGTCTAGCCGACAATTGCTGCCGCTATTGAGAGAAGAGGGTGTTTGTAGCAGAACGGAGGCGATTACGAAGTTGCTGGAAGCAATCCCCACCGCCGAGAGCCGATCGGTAGGGTTGTCGGCTTCTCCGGGTCGCACATCGGAATTTGATATGCACGGCGTCTGATAGATACAGTTGACCGGATCGACGCCTCTCTTGAACGGGACTGTAACGAAAGGAACACCGGTAGACCTGACTTATTACCTTCATACACCGCTACATGGAGGACCGGTACCCCAGACCAAGCTTTGGTCGGGTGATGGCCCCCGGATAGCCCTGCCCTCCACCAGAATTTAGAAACGTAAACAACAGCTCGTCTCGGCGTCGAAACCCGCTCCTCCAGTCATTCGTCCTGGGCTGTCGGCATCGGGAGATCTCGACCTCGGTGTCTTTCTCCCTTCCTCCCCTCAATCGACCAGTCCTCCTTTTCGCAAAACAAATGACCCGACTCAGGGGGCTAGACGAGCAGCCAGTCTCCGAGTCGCTTGGCTGAGGCCGTATGGCGAGCCCATCCTGATGCTTCGCGCTCGGTAATCACTCAACCCTTCGCCATGAGCCATGGCTTGACATGGCGAGCTTAGTTCTGCCAGATCTCTCTCAGGCGTCGGTTATTTTTCCCGGTCGTGTCAGACACTCAAATTCTCCAGATGCGTTTGATATCCCAAGACAGTTGTTGGTCCTTATCGGGCTAACTATCGGGCGGTGAAGGCTTTTTGCCCCTCCACCCTCGTCATCCAGCAAATGTGACTCTTGGACACAACTTACCACCAGTACATGCCCTTCATTTATTGCCAAGGGTTCCGCGCCGTGACTCCGTACACGTCCTCGACTGAACAGATCAATCAGAACCATCCTGATCTCTGGCCTGCACTCTGTCTCATCCAAATATGGGGTCACCTCAGACCCCGCCGCGGGGTATCCGCATCGCTATTGATGTAAGTTCAGAGTATCATGGGCTCAATCCTCGCATACATGTAACTTCAAAATGCCCTCGGCAATCCAGGATGATAGGCTCTCCCAAGAACTCAGGTCTGACATTCTGTACAGCGCGGTGGTACATTTACCGACTGCGTAGCCAATCCAGGTTCGGGAAGAATGGAGGATAACATAGTGATCAAACTCCTATCAGAAGATCCATCAAATTACGAGGATGCTCCCCTGGAAGGAATTCGCAGGATTATGTCCAAGTTCCTGGGGAAAGAGATTCCTCGAGGCCAGCCCATTGATACGTCCCAGATTGAGAGCATACGGATGGGCACCACTGTTGCTACTAATGCTCTGTTGGAGAGAAAAGGAGAAAGAATAGCTCTAGTGGTCAGCAAAGGATTCAAGGACTGCCTAGAGATTGGTAACCAGTCGAGACCAAAGATCTTCGATCTCGCGATCCGGAAGCCGGATGTTCTGTATGAGAAAGTTGTAGAGGTCGATGAGAGGGTCACGTTGGAAGACTATGCGGAAGATCCGACACGAAATGTCACGGAAATCCAGAGCAGATATGGAGATTTGGTCAAGGGATTATCGTCCGAGACAGTCCGTATCTTACAACGTCCAGAGGAGGAGAGGATCCGGGAGCAATTGCAAGAGGTATGGGACCAGGGAATCAAGAGTATAGCTGTGTAAGTTGGATTGTGGCATCTTTAGAGCAGGCAATTTCGATAACAAAGATGGAGACTGACAGCACTGCAGATGTTTGATGCACGGCTATACTTTCAGTGATCACGTAAGTTTTTTTTCTCAATGGCCTGGGACACTCCAAACCGTACAAAATTGCTAAATGAACCCGATTCGCAGGAGGCATTGGTTGGAAAAGTTGCAAGAGATATTGGCTTCCACCATGTCTCTCTCAGCCATGAACTTATGCCCATGATCAAGCTGGTTCCAAGAGCGACGTCCGTATGTGCAGATGCGTATTTGACACCTATCATTAAGAAATACATCGCAGGGTTTCAGAAAGGATTCGAAGGAGGTTTGGGTAGCGAAAGTGTGAAGCAAGGAATTGGTTCAAGGGGTGCCAGATGTGAGTTCATGCAGAGTGATGGAGGGCTTGTAGATGTCGACAAATTCTCCGGATTAAAGGCTATTCTGTCGGGTCCAGCCGGTGGGGTTGTGGGCTATGCACTTACTAGCTACGATCCTGAGACGAAGACACCTGTAATTGGCTTCGATATGGGCGGGACTAGTACCGATGTCTCTAGATATGGACTAGGGAGGTACGAGCACGTCTTCGAAACCACAACTGCTGGGGTCACTATCCAGTCACCTCAACTGGACATCAATACCGTTGCAGCTGGCGGTGGCTCGCGGTTGTTCTTCAGAAACGGTCTTTTTGTGGTTGGACCAGAGGTGTTTATTCCTTTCCATTCGAAGCGAAAGTCAGAAGCTGACGTCCGATAAGAGTGCTGGCGCCCACCCCGGGCCTGGATGCTATCGTAAAGGTGGACCAGCAACCGTGACAGACGCAAACTTGTTTCTGGGCAGGCTCCTCCCTGACTTCTTCCCAAAGATATTCGGCGAGAGTGAAGATGAAGGCCTTGATGTAGAAGCGAGCAAGAAATTGGTTCAGGAACTCACAGAACAGATTAACAAGGAGACGGGTAAGAGTATGAGCGCCGACGAGGTTGCATATGGATTCTTGACTGTCGCCAACGAGGCAATGACCAGGCCTATTCGTAGTTTGACTGAAGCTAAGGGACATGACACATCGAAACATCGCCTGGCAACATTCGGCGGTGCAGGAGGACAGCACGCGGTTGCTATTGCTGAAACATTGGGAATTCGGCAGACGCTGGTGCATCGATATTCGTCCGTTCTATCGGCGTATGGCATGGTATGTTCTCATTAGACCTTGCATATGAACTTGACGTCTATCGATGTTGACTTTGAGGCAGTCCTTAGCCGATGTTGTGGAGGAACGCCAGGAGCCAGAGTCGAAAGTTTGGGCTGACGAAGGAGAATCCCGAGACGCCTTGCTCACAAAACTTGAAGAGCTGAGGAACAAAGCCATCACAGCCTTGAAAGCGCAGGGTTTCGAGATTGGATCCATTGTCTTTGAGGAGTATCTCAACATGCGATATAGAGGAACCGAATCAGCCTTGATGATTGCCAAGCCATCCAAAGACGACGCAAAACAGGAGTTCGAGGGCGACGAGTTCGCCTTTGGCAAGGCCTTTGTTAAGCAACACGAACAAGAGTTTGGCTTCACGTTCGATCGAGATATAATTGTTGACGATGTACGGGTGCGTGGCATCGGGAAGAGCTTTGAGGATTTAGGAAAGACCGTAGACCAGCAGCTAAAGGAAATCAGACCGACGGATCTCATCACGAAAGACAAGGAGTACAAACGATCAAGTGTGTATTTTGACGATGGCCGTCACGATACTCCTATATACAAGCTCGAGGATCTGGATAGAGGCGACAGCCTCCAGGGACCAGCCATCCTGTGCGACGGTACACAGACCATTGTTGTTCCACCTGGAGCGTCGGCACTGATCATTGAAACACACGTTGTGATCAATACCGGGGAGAAAGAGCTTCAGAATGAGTACGCGCCTCGTTCAAAAGACAGTTCTGTACATGCCTCATGAAATTTACTGAAGAGTATACAGGGTATTGAAACCTGACCACGATAAGGAAACAGATCCGGTTATGCTCTCCATATTTGCACATCGATTCATGGCAATAGCCGAGCAGATGGGCCGGGCACTTCAAAAGACCAGCGTGAGCACTAATGTTAAAGAGCGTCTTGATTATTCATGCGCTCTGTTTGACTCGACGGGTGGCTTAGTTGCAAATGCTCCACATCTACCTGTGCATCTTGGCAGGTTTGTTTACTCCACCCTGACTTTGGTTTGGCGAGGCAAAGCGAAACTGGCAAAACACCCACTGATCATTGCTTAGCATGTCTACTTGTGTGAAGAGGCAGGCTGAGATCTGGAGAGGCAGATTGGTGAAAGGAGATGTGCTAGTTTCCAATCGTAAGTGCCGAGAAAACCAAAAATTTTGACTGTCACGGATTGCCGGAGCCACAGGCTCTGGCGTCCCGAGAGAGCTTGCGGACGATGCTGACTGCCCAACATACAGACCCGGAGTTTGGAGGAACTCATCTTCCCGACATCACAGTCATCACTCCTGCTTTCGACCAAGCTGGCAAGAAAATCTTGTTCTATTGTGCCTCTCGGGCCCATCACGCCGATATTGGAGGGATTCTGCCCGGCAGCATGCCGCCACACTCGAGGGAGCTTTACCAAGAGGGAGCTGCGATAAAATCCGAGAAGCTGGTAAGCGCTGGGACTTTCAACGAAGAGCGGATGACGGAGCTCTTGCTCAGAGAGCCTGCAAGGTATCAGGGTTGCAGCGGCACGCGATGTCTCTCTGACAACATATCGGATTTGAAAGCACAGATATCTTCCAACATGAAGGGGATCAATTTGATCACGTCGCTCATTGAAGAATACGGGGAAGATGTCGTCAACGCATACATGGTCGCCATTCAAGCAAATGCCGAGCTGAGCGTCCGGAATCTCCTGAAGGATGTCAGCAAGCGGTTTGAAGGCCAAGATCTGACGGCCGTGGACTGGATGGATGATGGCAGTCCGATCAGACTCACGATCACGATTGATGCCGAGAAGGGGGAGGCTGTTTTCGACTTCAACGGCACTGGTGCCGAAGTGTACGGCAACACCAATGCTCCCCAGGCAGTCACTTACAGCGCGATCATTTACTGTCTGCGCTGTCTCATCTCCGAAGACATTCCGCTGAATCAAGGGTACGTCCATTCTTGCTCTGATATCGTCATAGTCTAAGAAGGGGAGATCCGAGTCTTCGTGACTTCTCCTCGTCCCGAACACGTCGTCAAGAGCCCCTTTACTAATTGATTGAGAAGATGTCTGAAACCGATCAAAGTCCTGATCCCACCCGGGTCATTTCTCTCTCCATCAGACAAAGCCGCCGTCGTCGGTGGCAACGTTCTGACTTCACAGCGCGTCACTGACGTGATACTGAAGGCTTTCCACGCATGCGCTGCCTCCCAGGGCGACTGCAACAACTTGACCTTTGGATTTGGAGGCAACATCGAGGGGCAGGAAGACGTGAAGGGTTTTGGATACTACGAAACTATCGCCGGGGGCAGTGGCGCAGGGAAGGATTGGGACGGTACCTCGGGTGTTCATACACGTATGTATAACGTCTTGTTGCCTGTTCCACCGCTCTGGGATCGCAGAGAGGCCCCAGAGACAAAGTCGCGAGGCTTTGCTTGGCCGGTAGGTGCTTGACGAATGTCGCGCTGACCGTACCCGAGACATGACCAACACGCGCATCACTGATGCCGAGATATTTGAGCGGAGATACCCAGTCCTTCTCCGAGAATTCTCGTTGAGACCCGGGTCCGGAGGAGCAGGGAAGCACCAGGGCGGAGCCGGTGTAATCCGAGATATCGAGTTCAGAATCCCCGTCCAGGTCTCCATCTTGAGCGAGAGGAGAGTCTACCACCCCTACGGGCTTGCGGGCGGCGCAGACGGGGAGTGTGGCCTCAACGTGTGGGTTCGCCGAGTGGAAGTCAGCAATGCCGAGAGGTCGGACAAGTTGTTGAACGGGGCCGGAGCCGACACGGGGGATGCAGCGTACGAAGAACGGCATATCAACATGGGCGGGAAGAACACAGCTGCCATGACAGCTGGCGAGCGGATCATCATCCACACGCCCGGAGGAGGGGGGTGGGGCCACGTGGGGGAGGAACAAGTGGAGAGGAAGAGGGAGGTGGACCCTCGACATGCTTGGAGGGGTGGTTCGCACGCGCATCGGGAGGAGACTGCTCTTCAAGCGTAAGCGGGTCTGGTGGCGACAAGAATCAAGAGCGTCAGCAGACATTACGAGGGAGCACAGCGGGGAAGAGAAGCTAGGAGAGGGAGCCCGGTCCGTGAGACTTGTCCTCTCGGCAGTAGGAGATTGTAAACAGATCACGGCTCGGCAGAGGGAGGGAATCCAAGGCCTCTCCCTCCGCTGATCCATACCGCAGATCATCACGGCGTAGATGACGAATGGCCATCTCACTGGGTTGAATTGTATGTGCTTGCTCGCGCCTCCATCCCCGACCCGATCGCACGCAGGCCTAGCCTACTCTGTCTTCTCCTCCTCAGGCCCATGCCCATGCTCATGAATCTGCCAGCCAGTCAGCGCCGTCGGTCCCGAGACGTCCCGAGGCCCGGGAGAGCACCAACCTGCGCCGCAAAGGCGATCCAGTCCTCCAGCCCCCTCACGTACGGGTCGGCCATTCCGTCCGGCAGCACCTCGTGGCCCCAGACGACGACCTCGTCGAAGGACGCCCGCTCTTCGACGATCTTCACCTCCGGCTCCGGCTCCGGCTCCTGCCCCTCCTCCTCGGCTCCGGCTGGCTTGCCCGACGCCGCGGCCGGCTCGGCAGCAGGGAGGACGCGCTCGGTAGCGGAGGCTACGACGCCGCGGTGCGAGGGGGGGAGGGCGAGGGTCTTGCCGTGGAGCTTGCGGCCGCGGAAGTAGGCTGTCTTGGTGCCGTCTGCGTGCGTCTCTCGGGTCAGCTCGGGGTTCCTGATGCTGCTCCTGCTCCTGCTCCTGCTCCTGCTCCGGTCCGATCCGGTCGGGTCCTGCCCGGCCCGACCTTGTGCGGGAGCGGCGGGACCGGACGGGGGACGCCGGTCCGGGCCGGGAGAGCGGGGGGCGGGGGGCGTACCAGAGACCACGGGGTTCCAGTACCGCGTCGCGGCGTGGACGGGGCCGTTGCGGTCGACCCGGCAGGGGAGGACGGAGGGCGTGCACCGGCCGCGGTGGCGGGGGCCTCTCTGCAGGGCGAGCATTGCGCGTGGTGGTGGCGGCGGCGGGTGCTAGGGGGGGGAGTTGAGTTGGTCGGGTGCTGTGAGGAGGAGCACGACGAGAGAGGTCTGTCAGGATGAGGGAGCGGTGCGCCGGCGAGGTGAAGGCGACGCGACGGCCAAGGCTCTCGCGCCGATATCTACACGTGATCAGGTAGGCGTGACTAGGTCGTGACCAGGTCGTGATCAGGTCGTGATCAGGTAGGCGTGATGAGGTACGAGTGATTCGGTCACCAAGGCAGCAAGGTGATTGGGTAGCGAGGTGCCTGGGTAACGAGGCAAATCCGATCACGCCTGGCGATCTGGATCTGGCGGACCCGAGGCGCAAGGGGCAAGTCAGTAGATGGGCATCCCCACATTGGCTCACCGCTTTTCGTGCCATCTCCAGCCCCACACGACTTCCCTCTCCCGGCACAGTCTTCTCCGTCCCCGGCCGACGCGGGCGGTGAGTCGCGGTCTATCACGGGTTCACGGGCCGAGATCCATGTTACATTACCTAAGCCGCCGGGTCCCACGCCGTCGTCGCCGCCGCCGCCCCCTTCATTTCAATCCCCGTCCCCGAGGGCCAAGAAGACGAGAAGTGAGTGAGGGGGGAAGAGAAGCAGGCCTCCAGCACTCGCACACGTCCTGGTACGACCGCAGAAGGCCGAGCAGAGCCGAGCAGAGCCGAGCAGAGCACACTTGTCCAGTGCGACGGCGCGTCGGAGCCTCTCGCGCTCCGGGACGCCTCGAGGGGAGGGATGGTGATGATGATGATGTCAAGACTCGGCCCGCTCTCTGCGCTGGAAGTCGGAGTCCGCAGCACGGGCACTCGTCTCTGTGAAGGAGATGGAGGCCCAAGGGGAATGAGGCGCGCGTCTTCCCGCCAGTCGTCTCTGCTGGCACGACTGCAATCTGCGGCGCGACACACTCTCCGGTGGCGCACTCGGGGGCTGTTGTTGACGTCGTCGTCGCTGGGCTCGGCGTGCGTTCTTGAGGCGAAGCGGGAATCGCAGACATATATATACCGGACCAGACCGGACCGGATAATCAGACACAAGCCCCTGTTTCTTGCACTCGGCCTGCTCGCACACACAGCACCCGCTGCCCGCGCGAGAGCCTGCTCTCTCTCGTCCCCTCGACCCGGCGTCCTCGCGCGGAGCACTGCGGAAGACCTCGAGGCGGTAGGTGGTGTCCGTCGGAGATGGTATATACCTAGGAAGGGTAGAGGTCGGTGTACACCTGGAGCCTCCCGGTGTACTTGCGACTTCGCGGTGGGTGGGTAGAGCTCGTCGAACCCATCGACAACCCACCGACCACCCATCGGACAACATGCCAGACGGGAGCCCCGTCTCCCTCATCCCCAGGCCCACGTCCTCCTCTGTCACTCCTGTCAGCCCTCCACACGTACAGCAACCCTCCACCCCCGTACTCCGCGCCGGGAAGAAGCCCCGGAGCCAGGGTGAGATGTGAGATGCGAGAGGCAGATGCGAGGCAGATGCGCGGGAGATGCGTGGGAGATGCGTGGGAGATGCGCCGCTCACTGGTGGGGGGCCCGAGTGAGCGGCTCCCCGTCCCCCGTCGCGGAGAGACCGGCCTGGACCGAGGTGGAGCCGGCTCTCCCTCGTCGTGCCGTGAAGCAGAAGCTGGTCGCCCTCTCAGTCTCGTCGGAAGATCTGGCGCCGCTCTCCTGCGCTGCGCCAAATGTCCCCTGCTCCCCTGCTCCCCTGCTCGTCGCGCTCCCTCTCCCTCGCCGACCGGCAAGAGAGCCGACTGCTGCCGAGACCCTCTCTCGTCGGCGCCGGAGGCCTGCGTGTTTCCCCACCAGAGGGTCCAGGTGAAGAGTTCATGTCGTCATTGATTTCAAACCTTATCCTATGTATATAGATCCGCCCATTAACGCGCCCACGTTACGACGCAAAAATCTCCCCTCCGCCCCAGACCAGCAAGCATTCGTTTCGTCGCGCAGGCCTCGCAACCCTCACGATGCCGTCCCACCTACCCGCCACCCTCTCCGCCCCCCTGGCCCGCGGCGCCGACCTGCTCCGCGGCGCTCTCGGCAGCGTGTCCTGGGGCCCAGTTCTGTCGGCCTCGAAAGCCGCCGTCACGTCGCTCCTCGCCAACATCGAACTCGGGCACCTCACCGTCCGCGACGAGACGACCGGGGAGACGATGACCTTTGGCCAGAAGATCGCCCGGGAGTGTTCGAGGAAGCCCAACGGGACGGGCGCGAACGGCGTCCATGGGACCCGGCAGAGCGGCGGCGTGCGCAGGGTCGAGTTGGTGGTCAAGAGGGAGACCTTCTGGGTGAGGCTGTTCCTATTTGCGGACATGGGCTTTGCCGAGGCCTACATGCTGGGCGACGTCGAGTGTGAGGATCTGACGGGCTTCTTCGAGGTACGTGCATGCGAATGCCGCGCACACCGTCGGCCACGCGCGTGAGCGCGCGGCGGCACGCTGACGAGACAGCTGTTCATCCGCAATCGCAGCCAGCTGGCCAATGCGACGACCCTGACGTCTTCCATCGCGGCGACCATCACCGGCCTCGCGAGAAGCACCAACACCCTCTCGAATGCGCTGCTGAACATCCAGGCGCACTACGACATCAGCAACGAGATGTTCGCGGCCTTTCTGTCCGAGGATATGACGTATTCCTGCCCCATCTGGCAACCCGTCGCGAGCGCCGACACCGAGGAGGAAACGCTCGAGGCAGCCCAGATGACGAAGCTGAACCGGTTCATCGACGGCGCGCGGATCAAGCCCTCAGACCATGTTCTGGAGATCGGCACTGGCTGGGGCTCCTTCGCGATGGAAGCCGTGAGGAAGACGGGGTGCAGGGTGACCACCTTGACCTTGTCGATCGAGCAGAAAGCGCTGGCGGAGAAGAGAATCGCTGCAGCCGGCTTCGAGGACAGGATTGAGGTACTGCTGATGGACTACCGGGCCCTCCCGACGCCCAAGGTGCTGTATGATAAGGTCGTCTCGATCGAGATGCTGGAAGCCGTGGGCGCCGAGTACCTGGAGACGTACTTCTCGTGCATCCACCGGCTCTTGAAGACGGACGGCATCGCTGTGTTTCAGTGCATCACCATGCCCGAAGGACGCTACGAGGCATACGCGAGAGGGGAGGACTTTATCCGGAGATATATATTCCCTGGCGGCCACCTGCCGTCCATCAGCCAGCTCGTGCAGAATATCAGCAAAGGATCGGAAGGGACGCTCGTGGTGGAGAAGATCGAAAACATCGGCGGGCACTACGCGAAGACGTTGCGCCTGTGGCGGCAGGCATTCGCCAAGAACTTCGAATCACGCATCAGGCCTGCGCTGATGAACGAACACCAAAATATGGGTGACAGGGAGGTCGAAGTGTTCCGGAGGAAGTGGATCTACTATTTCGTGTATTGCGAGGCGGGTTTCGCAACCAAAACTCTGGGGGATGTCATCATAACCGTTGGCAGGGAGGGTGCCATGGAGTTGATGGATGGGATTCCCTTGTGATTTGCTTTCGTGCAGCGCGCAAGCGTGCCGTCCATTCAAGCGTCGGAGTCGGGAAGACATGATCTGATTCTGCTTAGAGTAATCGGTCCGGAGATCCAGATATCTGGGCGGCAGTGCGCCGGATGGTGCAAGAGAGTCTACCGTCTTCAGGACTTCCTGGTACTCCTGTGCATCGAGGCGCGTATGTAGAGTTATTACTTTGTTCCATTCCTTAGCCACGAGATGTCCCACACAGCGTGTCTCCGGAGGAGCTTCGTGACCCTGTGATATTGACAAAGCCTCCGCCAGCTCCCCAGGCTCTCTGCTAAGCGACTGCGTCACGATGGGCCCTCGAGATTCTCAGCGCCTCCCCCTCCTCTTCTGCCCGTTCGTTTTCTTCGCCCCAGCATTCGCGGCGGGGTACCTCTGCGCGTGTTCAGCGTCGAAAGCCGGCTTATGGCGTCTGAAAAGCAGCATGGTAGCACGTGCATCCTCGATACTCGAGTGTTCGCCGCCCTGGATCGCCACGCCTAGAAGCTCCTTGGCCAGCTTCCTCAGAGCGGGTGCCCTCCCATTGTTGTACTTCCGAAACCCCGAGAATCTCGAGGTGTCCCGGATATCCCGCCTTGGGTGGCCCAGCATCATCGCCGCCAGATCATTCTGGATCGCGTGTCCGATGAGAACCCTCCCCTTCAGTATCGCCGCTACCTCCTCCTGAACCGTCTCGAACCCTCTCGCCGTAGCCATGTCCTTCGGCGACACACCACTCACGCGCGTCCTCCAATCCGTGACGAACTCCTTCGGCTTCACGAAAGAATCGTAGACTTGCGTGCCGTGAAAGTTGACAATGCTGACTCGAGCCAAGACCGACTGTTTCCCTCCCTCGCCCACGCCCACCATCTCGCAATCAATCCCAACGTACTTCCCGATCTCCACCCCCCCGATCAGGCCCCCATTAATCACATCGGGCGCCGTTCCCTGGATCGTGGTATCCTTCAGCCCACCTCCGTACGCATCGGCCAGGTCCTTGGCAGAGATGTCGTTGTCCTCCGCCCAGAGCGCGAGCGATGCCGACGGCGCCGCGGCGTCGGCTGCTTCCTCTGCTGATCGGGGAGACTGCATCGCACCCTCTGGGATAGCTGCACCGCCCACTCTGATCCTCTTGACGGTGGCCTTGCTCTTGTGCGGTCCCGTTGCGGTCCTGATCGGTTTCCCTTCAAGCCTTCGACGCTTGGCAAGGGTATTCAGCTGTCGCTCGTTCGGAATTGCTCTTCTTTTTCGCTCTGCGCTGGCCTGGGATTCTGCTTTCAGCGTTTCCTGGAGCTTCTTCCAATTGCTCGATAGTTCCGGGGCCATTTCGTGATCGCGCTCGTCCCGCTGGTGAGAGGGAGGTTGCTCAGACGGGAGGGGAAAATTTGCCGAGGCTCATAGAAGGGTTCCCGCCGCTTAGAAGCGCCCCAGCCTCGTCTCTGCCCCTCTAGAAGCGTCGACGCGACGGGCTGTCGGGCCTTCGTGCAACATTTGTCTTCCTCCGAACAACAACTCGTGCTTTTTATCATGGTGGGCGGCTCGCAGGCTCAGGATGGTGCCGTTGGCTCTCCCGTCCCGAAGCAGAAGGGGAGGGCGAATGTAGATACTCTGAAGTGAGTCGCGATTGATTGATTGATCCCTCATACTCTTCTTCGCCGTCGCATGGGCATCGCATCACTAACGCGACCACAGGATCGGCTGTATTGCTATGGTGCTGAAAGTTAGTCCCACCTCACCTGCACGGAATTTATCTACCCAAAGTCGCTTGTGGTCTTTGGACACATCTCTTGCTTTACTCTCTCGACCTGAGGATCTTCTTCTAAATCCATCTAGGATGGCAAACCTCGCAAAGCGGAGATCTTGAGTATAAAAGAGACCAAAAGCGGCCGGCAGTTCTACTGCAATTTTGACAACTTCAACAAACGCCTCGACGAGTGGGTTCCCGTCGCTCGAGTGGACTTTTCTCAAGACGTCGAGTGGCCGAATCCAGAGAAGCCCAAAGAGACGAAGAAGGCCGCTGTTCCCGTGGCGAAGAAGACAGTCGGCCAGAAGAAGAATCAAAAGCGGCCAAACAGGACGAGAGAGGCGTCGATAGCTTCAGAAGCGAGCACCCCACGACCCTGGCCAGACTTTCCAGAGCCCCAGAAAGCGACTCCGGATCCTGACAACGAGGAAAAGCTCACAATCGGGCTGGACCTCGAAAACACTCCAGGCGCTGAAGATGACGATCCCATGGATGTGGATCCGCTGGATGTCACACGAGAGGCCGTGTCGGCGAAAGCAGAGCCAGCTGAGCACTACAGTCGCGAAGAGGAGATCGAGAAGCTTCGAGTCGGGGGTTCCATGACCCAGAACCAAGCGGAGATCTCGCGCATCCGGAACATCTCCAAAGTACAGTTTGGAAAATACGACCTCTTTCCCTGGTACTTTTCACCCTATCCAGAGTCGTTCACTTCGGCGGACATCATGTACATCTGCGAGTTCTGTTTGAGCTATTTCGCCGATAACAAGTCATTTACTCGGCATCGGCATAAGTGTACGCTGCAGCATCCGCCTGGCAATGAGATCTACAGAGATGACTACGTCTCTTTTTTTGAGATCGACGGACGTCGGCAGCAGACATGGTGTCGAAACTTGTGCCTGCTTTCCAAGATGTTTCTCGACCACAAAACCCTGTACTACGATGTCGACCCCTTCCTGTTCTATGTCATGACGGCCAGGGATGAGAAAGGGTTTCATCTCGTTGGGTACTTCTCCAAGGAAAAAGAAAGCGTGGACGGCTACAATGTCGCCTGTATCCTGACCCTTCCCCAATTCCAGCGGAAAGGCTACGGCCGCCTCCTCATCCAATTTTCCTACGAGCTCTCCTCCATCGAACAAAAGCTCGGCTCCCCGGAAAAGCCACTCTCCGATCTAGGGCTCCTCTCCTACCGCCAATACTGGACCGAAGGTCTGGTCGAGCACCTGATACAGTACAACGCGAATGAGGAGAGAGTCAGCATCGACAAGCTGGCGAATGATATGTCGATGACGACCGCCGATGTCGAGAGCACGCTCCAAGCGCTGCAGATGCAGGTGTACCACAAGGGCGAGCATAAGATTGTCATCCCGAATCATCTGATCAAGCGCTACGAGGCTTCGCTGGAGAAGCAGAAGGCGAAGCCGAAGAGGACCATCGACAAGACTCTGATCAAGTGGAAGCCGCCAACTTTTGCAGTGAGCTCGCGGACTTGGGGTTGGTAGATTGGGTGTGGGGTGCTTCGTCTTGTATTTGGAGTCTTGGAGCTACGGGTGGTAAGAGATGGAGACGAGATTGATTATGGTGCATTGGAGCATGGTGGATGACACAGCGGAGTTGGGAGTACATTGAAGAAAAGCGTATCGTATGAAAGAAAACAGGGTATTCTCGATAGTGCAGCATGAAGATTGAGGAACTGAAGGCGTTTATACATTCTTCGGCAGAAATCTTTGGAAATAGAAACCTCTTTTTGCCATGTCACATCGTCCTTCTGTCAATCAATGTACCGAGATGTATTGAATGTGATGGTATTTTCCCCCCATTTAAGGCGCTTTATTCTATCAAGACTATATAGCATGAGCAATAAACGCTATAGCCATATCTCCATATACAAGGAGAAAACTCGCATGAAAAGCTCGCGATTCCCTATCCAGTCCTTGGTCTTTGCCCGATCCCTAAGACAAGAGTCTCGATTGAGGTATACCTTGGACGGAAAGAGGCACTCCAGGTCTCGAGCTCAGACTTTGTCCCAAGGGAGTGCCTCTCGTAGAACAGCGAAGAAATCGCCTTGAATCCAACCTGACTCTCTCATCCTAGGCTATAAACGCCCTTGTATACGATTGCGACTATTTACTGAACACCCTATCAAGCGTCTCACTAGTTACCGGCGGCGGTCTAGCCTCGTCTCTTCTCATCGACGCGTACTGGCTCGGCAATACATCCTTTTCCGTGACTTCTTCATGTACAATAACTCGCCTTCTGGCTGTTGATATCTGCCGTAACGTTAGTCCATTAGTCGGAGGTGTGCACTATGAACGATCCTGAAATGCGCAGTTCGAGGTTAGAAGTCGAGGGTGTTAATGAAATAGTAGAAGAATTTTTCGAATCATAGAGTCGAGAGTGCTTGTTCCTACTCCAGAACGCGTAGGGATGTGATCTCGGCACTCAAAGGACTTAATCGTAGCTCTGCGTCCTCGAAGAGCTCGGGGTTCGTAGGGGATACCGCACATGTGTTTTTAGTCATCGTCTTCCTTGCGGGTATATAGAGTGTCCTTTGGTTCAACGTTTAGGTTCATGAGAGTGCTTTCATTCGAGGCTCGCTCCTGTCAGCGGCAATGCCCTACACTGCTCATAAGAGCGTAACTACTGGGCGCCTTTAACGTGAACTGAGAATCCGACAGAGCAGCATGCTGAGTTGGGTATACCCACAATCCCGCCTCGCTTCGCCTCGCCGGCTGGTAAACAATGCAATTGCGACGTCATGCCTGCTGCCAAGCCTGCCATGATCAGGGAAGGCTGGAAACTCAAATTAACAAACAAGGCCCGACGTCCACGAGTATTCTCCCCTGAGGAATTTTCGCTCTGGCACCTCCAACAAGATACGGCAAAGGAACCGCGAGTACTCTGAGAACGTCAAGATGGTTCAATGGCGGAAGCTGTTTGGTTTGGATGGCAGGTGAGCGGCGAGACCGTACCTAATGAAGCACCTGCATCAGAGCCTCGCTAATAATACCTAGCCAGGACCACCACCGTTGGGGAGACGAAGCTCGCGCTCGTACGCCGAAGATTGACTGACCCCGACCGCATGTTACCCAGCTAACGCTATGTAGTCCTGCCTACCTTCGGCGAAGAGGGCATCCCGTCTGCCATCGCCGCGCCCGAAGTCACGAAAGTCGCGCTGCGTCTACGCTACCTGATTGAAGAATGCGTACCCTGCGAGCTGGGAGAGAGCAAGATCACGGAGTCCCACAGCAGGATCATCACGCATGCCGTCGTGGAAGCCGCGCGCACGGCCGGCCAGCTGCCGGGCGGCCAGAACTACAACTCGTGCGTGGTTTACGCGCTGCTGGTCAACAAGCGATGGTTCAAGAAGCAGGCGATGCTGGAGTTGTGGGATGCCGATCTGCACAATATCCGAGCGACGGCTTGTGAGGTTATTGCGAAGAAGCTGTGAGTACCGAGGCAGGTGGGTGGATGGTGAGATCTGGCGCTGATGCGTGGGCAGGATTGAGACGGAGGATGACCAGGAATACCTGCTGCAGGACATCCTGCTCAAGCGCTACTCTATCATGATTGATGGGCAGCAGACCCAGCCGGCCAATGTCATCGAACGCGCCGTCGACCTCCATGCCCTGCGAGTGACCGGCAGTTCGGGGTACCAGAAATGCGTCAACTACCTCTGGCGCGGCTGGCTCATCCAGGACGAGAACGATCCCAGCCGCTTCGTGGAGTACAAGCAGAAGGACGACGTGCGCTACTGGACACACGTTGACCCGGACCGTATGCGCGCACCTGTCTACCAAAATGCGACTCAGGTCGTCTTCTCCGTGATCTATCTCGCTCTCTACACTGGCGCTATCAATACCGTCAATCCCACTGGCGACCTGGATATTGTGGAGATCATCCTCTACATCTTCACGTTTGGATTCCTCTGTGACGAGTTCTCGAAGTTCTGGAAGGTTGGCCGGTTTTATATTGGATTCTGGAATGTCTTCAACGTGGTGCTCTACGCACTCCTTACCACGTCCTTGATAACGAGATTCATTGCCCTCAGCCACCCGCTGCAGGAGGATGGGAAGAGGGGCGCACGAGAAGATTTCAATGAACTGTCCTACAACTTCTTGGGTGAGCTGCCATCCACCCAGAGCATTGGCCCTGGTACTGACACCAGACAGCCTTCTCGGCCCCGATGTTCTGGATGAGACTCTTGCTCTACCTCGATTCGATCCGCTTCTTCGGCGCCATGCTGGTAGTGCTCAAGGTGATGATGAAAGAATCCCTCATCTTCTTCGCCCTCTTGATCGTGATTGTAATCGGTTTCCTCCAAGCCTTCATCGGCATGGATAACGCCGATACCAATAAAGATGCCACGTCGTTCATCCTCCAAGCCATGGCCAACGCCGTCATGCAATCTCCCGATTTCTCCGGTTTCGATAACTTTGCACCCCCCTTCGGACTGATCCTCTACTACATCTTCGCGTTCCTCATCATGGTCATCCTACTCAATATTTTGATTGCCTTGTACAACTCCGCGTACGAGGATATCACCGATAATGCCATCGACGAGTACATGGCCCTCTTCTCTCAGAAGACGATGCAATTCGTCCGCGCCCCCGACGAGAATGTGTTCATCGCCCCCTTGAACCTCGTCGAGATCTTCGGTCTCGTGATCCCCTTTGAGTGGTGGATGCCGCGCCAGCAGTACGCCAAGCTCAACGACTACGTGATGGCAACTCTCTACAGTCCTTTGTTGATAGTCGCCGCATGGTTCGAGACCAGAAGTGCCCGGCGAGTGCGGAGCAATCGCCGGAGAGGCGAGGAGGACGACGACACGGTCGAGGAGTGGGAGCAGATGATGAGCGAGGTCGACTTTGAGGGCGAGGGCTGGGATAAGAAGGTCCTGCAGGTGAAGCCGAATGTTGAGGAGGACCAGGCTACGACGGAGGTCAAAGCTCTGCGAGGCGAGGTGAAGGAGTTGAGAGGCTTGCTTTTGCAGCTTGTCAACAAGAGCGGTGGGGAGAATGGGAACTAAGCGAGGGGAGCCTGGACTTTGCAGACGCCTGGATTCGAAGGAGTGTAAATTGGAGAGCAGGGCGAGCAGCTGCCCGGGGTGTCAACCAGCGTTTTTTTCTTTTTTTTTTTTAGCCTGTATATCTTGAAGGTAATACGGGCTGAGGAGTCGGCTCTTTGCCTTTCCAAGCAGTATTGGCCATGGGTGTATCCGGATATACCCAGAGGATGATTCGGATAGAAAAGCCGCAAGTCGAGATTAGGCGGGCAGAGATCCGGCGGGTCAGCGGGCTCCTGATAGATGTGTAGGTAGCTACCGTCGAGAGAAATAGATTTTCCCGGCCCGTACCTTGAGGACCGGACCAGCTAGAATTGCCTCCATTTCAGAGCGCGAAGAATCCCTTGGTTTGGCCACTGAGATCCTGGAATAGCGTCACGTCAGGCCCGGAGAGTCTGCGAAAGCCATTCAGATCGCACTGAAATCGTCCTCACTCGCCGTCTCGAGCCCGTGTCTTCGCGGGGTGTTGCTCCTCTCCATCACGGGTCTGAGATGTGCGCACAACGAGGCCAATCTGCACGCATCTCCCTTCGGATGGCGGACTATGGCTGGAGATGCGCGGATGTGCCTCCAGGACAGTCCGCCCAGCTCCAAGATCGGTGCGGCGGGGAGCCAGGACCCTTGGGCCGCGGCTATCCGGCTATATCCGTCCCCACGGTCGGCGGCTTCTCGAGCACGCTGGCCCCATCCCCGCTCCGCTCTCCAATCCTCTTCCGTCTTTGCCTTTTGTTGACTTCGTCTTCTTCGGCCTCTTCTTCTCTTCTGCTTGGGCACGGTGGATGCAAACCCCCCACCGGACAGGACAGCGATCCACTCCGAGCCTGTCGCGCGACCAGGGAGGGGGAGAAGGCGAATATTCTGTGGAAAACATCCGTGAGGAGCTCAATAGCTCCCAGACAACAGGACGCCCTCTACCATGCTCGGACCCACCAGGAACGATCCCATTCGAAGCATGAAATCCACACATCTCCAGAGCATGCATGCCTTTCTTCAACAGCGAGGAATCAGAGCGTCCGGCTTCCTCACTCGCGACCCTGAAGCGTGGGAGTTCCGACTTCTCGATGGATCTCTGCCCTGGGTGTGATCGCCCGTACTCGCATTTTCTGACTTCGTATCAAGAACGGGGCGATTCCCTTCCTCCGTTCTACGCAACAGTCTGCCCCCACCGAAACGCGTGACTGGAAGTGCGCCTGGGGGCCCTTGGTGGAAGAACATCCCGAAAACCATCAGAGCGTTGGCGATACCCAGTGCCAAGGGGCGCTGGTGTATTGATCTTGATAACATCCTGTACTTGGCGCCATGGCTGAGGGTTGCAAGGGCACGCGCAGGTGAAAGGCGTGCAATACCTACCCCCTCTCTCCGTCACGCTGGACTGAGAACCCGAAACAAGATGCTGGGAAAATCAAAAGCTCCGCAAAGCGCAGCGGCTGGGACACTGGTCTCCCGCCTTCGAAATCTCGATACAACTTCAAGAAATGCCCTCAATGGTTCAGGCCTTTGGTGCTGCTCTCGTGAGTGAGCGAGGCTCGACGCGTTCGGCGTGCTTTCGACACGGCCAGGACCCCTACTTGTCGGCGGATGCGGCCCTGGTCGTGCGCCAGCGTACCCGCGGGTGGGTAGGAGGGAGCACCCGTCTGCCACGGCGGCGACCGGCAGTGCCGAGACGATACGACTGAGGAATTCGAACTGTCCGTCGCTGCACACATGCCGAGTCGCGGCGCAGGGTTGGCCGGACATGCCGGGAGACTTGGACTCTCTTGCTCCAGGGCCGGCGACCCATCGATTCCTGGGTGGAAAGTGACTCCTCGTGGAGGCGGGAAGGTCCCGAGACGGCTTGGTCCCGGCATGGCTTCACTGTACGGGCTCGGTCGATGTGGCACGAGGCAGACACGCATGTCATGTACGAGGAATCACAGCTGTCTCATACAAAACCACCGACTCGGGTCTTTGCCCGCTCGCGGCTACTCTGCGCTGGACCTCCTGGCTCTAGAGTGTCTTGAATCCATACACCTTTGGACCCTCAACGGTACCTAGCCAAGTCGACATCCTTGTGTGAAGTTTATTACTTACCATCTCAGTAGCGAGTCGCTGCGCATAGCACACAGAATAGTAATACGACCCTGGAGATCTCATATCATCATCTGCCTTGCACAGTAGCAAGCTCGAATTAGTCAAGACGGGAATTACGATGACTACTTGACGACTAGTGCTCTACTATCAGGCAAGGTAGCTGAGCAGCTTCGATGGGGGAGGCTCGCTTATTGATCCCGGTTGTGCAGCCCTCTCGGCGCTGTGGCTCTGCCAGCCCCCAATAGCTCCGTTTACTCGCGTGGAAGTAGATATTCGGCTGTGATTAGGAGCGCAAGATCCCTTGGATGAGGTGCTCTTCCCAAGGAGCAAGTGGACGCTCACAACGCCCTCGAGACTTGGTCGGATCTTCTCCGTCTTCTCCTTGCAACCGTAGGACCGTAGGGAGAAGAAGATACGGATCTTCAATCCGAACCCGGCCCATGGCCTTGCTCGCAATGAGCTCATTTCTTCCTCGGGATTGGCCATGCGAAACGACAAGAGTCGTATCTCTTTTACGTACCTAGGCACGTCACGAGACAGGCACCGAGGGACATTCCTCCGCCGCTATCTTTAAGAGCTGGCTTGTGCACTCGTAAAAATTAGTTCAACACAAGCATTTCCGACCGGGCTTGCTGACGCGAGCCCTGGCAGCACCCTGACGCGCGCACGACCACTTTCCTCTCCCAGTCACCCTACACATGACACTGCGACGAATTAAGATAAATCCATTGCGTCCTCAGCTTCGCGCGGATGAGGACACCCCCGAAGACTTCGAGAAGTCTAAGATTAGGCCAGGATTCGGCAATACTTCCGTCAGCTTCGCAGGAACGGCTTGTTGGGCAGAGCTCTCGTCGAGGTGGTGTGCTGGGTGCGCAGAGGGATGGAGGGCCAGGTGCCGGGGAGTTCTCCATGGCAAGCGCTCGCGCGAAGGGTATATAAGTCGGCCAGTCCTCGGGGGAGAGAGCGATATCTTCGGCAGGACATCTCCGGCACGACTTCTTCGACATTCTATTGATTTGATCTGATCTGATCCTGATTGTCAGGCTGTACGCTAGCTGCAAGATGAGGATCTCTACCGGTACTGTGCTAGCGGGCCTGCTGGCTGCTGGAAATGGCTTGAACATCCTGATTACTGTGAGTTGAGATTCGCTCCTCTTGCCGGCCTCGAGCGTGTGGGAATCCGTCTCGATGCCCTGTGTCAGGGCACGGGTTGGGGTCGTCTCGTTGTATCGTGCTCCTCTTCAGAGCCCGTCGAGTCTGCGCTCGGATGCAAGCTGGGCTGGTCCCAACGCTCAGAAGCGAGTACTGACAAGACGAACAGAACGACGATGGCTTTGGCACAGCGAACATCCGGGAGCTGTACAATGCGATGAAGGAATTCGGACACAACGTATACATCGTTTCCAGTGTCACCAACCAGAGTGGAACGGGTGGAACAGTGAAGTACACCAAGGAGAAGAACTTGACTACCGATGGCGATTTTGGTAAGCTCGTCCTTCTCCCAACAGCACGACAGCCAGTGTGGCAAAGTCTAATCGAGACCTCTCTCTAGGTATCATCAAGCAAGGCGCTCCCTCCATCGGCACTGATCCATTTGATAGCCATATCTGGTACTACAACGGCACCCCCTCTGTTTGCGTCCAGGTCGCGCTGGACTACGTCCGAGATCGCTTCACGGAGATCGAGAATTTTGACCTCGTGCTGAGCGGACCTAACTACGGGAAGAACCTTGGTCCCTTCTTGTTTACGATGGCTGGGACACTAGGTGCTACGTACACGGCTATCGAGCGAGGTATCCCAGCCATTGCCATTTCCGCTGGGTACGAAGGGATAGGCCCATACTTCTGGGTCAACGAAACCACACCAGCTGGTCTCAGAGACCCGTCCACCATCACGGCCCAGCTGGCCGCCAACCTCGCGCAGCAGTTAATCGAGAACGTCGCCGCAGAAGGCGGCGATCGTCTCCTGCCGCTCGGCTACGGACTCCACGTCAACATTCCTCTCATCACCTCCTACACGTCCGACAAGTGCATCAACCCGCCCTTCATCCATACGCGCTTCACGGGCTCCGCTCTCGCCAATACGGCGCCGTTCAACGACGCAACGGGACTCTTTACCTGGGGCACAGAGCCCAACCCTGGTATCAACCAATGCATACACGGCGATTGTTCCTTGCCGGGAGAGACCGTTGTCCTGGCTTCTGGGTGCAAGAGCTCTGTCACCCCCTTTACGGTGGATTGGGACGCGCCGGTTGCAGACGACAATAGGCCTCGGCCAGATGTGAGGCGTTTGTTGACCCCGGTTGTGCAGTACGAAGGCGCAGAGAAGCTGGTCGGAGGCATGGATGCTCTGAAGCGCATGCCGGTCCATAAGTCCTGATTCGAAGTTGAGCCGAGCTGAGCAGTAGCTCCGGCTGAGTCCCGCCCCAATGAGCCTAATCACCACCTCCCTCCACTCGCGTGGTGCCCCAGTATCCTCGGTTTGTTCTTATCTACATGTAATGAAAGCTTTTGATTAGACAGCATCATAGAACCGTATATAGATGCACGCAATAATTATTTGGCTAATCAATTCTACCATACGTACAATCGCGCGTGCGCAAGGCCATCCGCATATTTACCATGATCAAAACTGTAGAGCATCAAGCAATCCCTGGTTTTCTTGCAGCAGGGGAGGGAGGGAGAGCATGGCGTCGAAATCTTCCCGCTGCCAGGAGTGAGCCGGACGTGACCTCAAGACGAGACGAGATGCAGGAGCGCCTCCTTGTTTACCTGGGTGTGCCACCTCCTTTTCCAAGCGAGGGGGCGGCGGGAGGTACCTAGGCCGGCACGCGCAATCCGAGCAGCG
>JAENRP010000147.1:57901-74823 GCA_024741835.1 Diplocarpon mali | reverse complement strand
CCCCCTTTGGAAACTCCCGATCGGAAGGCTAGGCCACGGCAACGCGCCGCCGAGGCCGCACGGGTGCGCACGTGAGGAACAAGCCGAGCCTTGTCAGAGCCGCTTCGAGAGCCCGTCTGCTGTCCGCGGATCCAGGGTGATTGTCAGCAGGTCGAGCACGAGGACGTCCGGGGTCGAGCCTTCGAGCAAGCATCGCAACTCCACCTGGGCTGGCATCGCATGCTGGCTGACTGGGGGTTTGGGCGGGGGCTCTTGTCAAGCCCGCCCTCAAGCACGGGATCACGTGCTGTCTGATCGCGTCATTTTCTGCCTCGGCATCGCGTCGCCGGCTCGCACGCCGTCTTCCCACAGCTCAGCAGCAATGGTTCGTCTCAAGCACAGATATCTACTGGTCAATATCCTCTACCCAGAGGTGGAGAAGTCCCAGTCCAAGGCCGACGTCCCGGATGTCGTGGTCTTCAATCGGCCAACGACCAGTGAGCTTACCGCTCCGGCTCTTTTGAGAGGCTTGCGGGCTGAAGTGTTGAGTCTGTTCGGGGACTATGGAGCTGGCGCCGTGTCGGAGTCTCTCGCCGGTATGTCTCGCCCTGCGATTGCTACGTGGATGTGCTCATGGGTCCCAAGTCAAATACCTCTCTCCTGCCACGTCAACTTTCATCCTCCGCGTCGCGCGATCGCAATACCGAATCGTCTGGGCAGCCCTGTCGCTTATGACCTGCGTCCCTGTGAACAACGGGAGGAACTGCGTGTTCAGGGTTGTGAGGGTCAGCGGGACGATCAGGAAGGCGGAAGAGGAGGCGATTCGCAGAGCTCGAGAGCTGATATTAAGGGCGCAACGAGATTCCGAGGACAAGGGGGAGTCGACGTTAGATGGGATTTTCGGCCCAACGCAGACGGATGGAGATACGCGGGACATCATCATGGTGGACAGGTCCGATAGCGAAGGGGGAGATTCGGATGACGAGGGATGAAATGGGCATCATTGATTCTTTCTGACTACTTTCACGCCACTTCCACCGGCTGGTAACGAGATTCCCTCCATACCGTCGCCGTCGCCGTCGTCCTCTTCACCGGCGAGTCTCGCTTGCTTCGCCGCCTCTGCTTGTGCCTCCCATTCTTTTCGCTCTGCCTCATCATACTCGTCTTTGGCGTCGATCCACCGCTCTTGGACATCTTTCACATCCATCGTGGTTACACCTTCTCGCATGGCCACCTGCCAGATCGTGTCGTTTGCGCCTTCAGCTCCACCAAATGCGTACCCGCCTGCTCTGTCTATGACCTGTAGTAAATGCATCATGCTCTTCTTGTCTTCGACCGCTAATGTCTCGAAACCTACCAGACCGAAACTTTCCACCAGTTCCACAATGGCAGTGTTCAGCCCTTCGAATTTCGATCCGGCCATGACAGATGACTCCTCTTGGAGGCACGGGAGGAGGTATGAAAGATCTTGAACCTCCGTGTAGAAATCAAGGTTGAATGGTAAAGAGCCATACGAGGATATCTTGTCGATTTTCGTAAGGACGTTGAGGTGTGGAAGATCCATCTGTAGCATAGCTCGCAGGGATAGGATGAGATTCGAAATGTACAGGGAGGGCATGGTCAGGCAGTACGAGTCAGACAAGTGTAAGACTACAAGCTGCGTAGCAATCAGCACGCGACTACGGCAAATTGGAAGGAGAACAAACTCTATATCCCAACCTTTGTAACCTGAAGAATATGTTCCGCAGCGATGAATGATGTGTGTAGAGCTCCACCTGTCCCGGGCAGTCGAATAGCACGTAATCCTCCCCAAGCTCGCCTAACCCCTTCTCCAGCCAGTCCATATTTTGTTCCAGCTCTTCCAGAGCATACAGAACTGCCCCATTAGGCCCCAACTCGTCATCTTCCATAATATCCTCGAGTTTCACCAGGTCGCGGACATCTATCGCGCAGGGATAGCTCGTTTGGTCATTCGCTGGGTCGAGATTCGCTACAGAGCATTTGCGCCCGATGGCGGACATGAATTGGTGCACTGGAGCTGGTTAGGAACTTGTATCGTAAACTGGCCAGGATGTACTGACTCCCATTGCAATATGTACTCTTCCCTGACCCTGGACTCCCCAGCACAAGCTGTGCGAACGGCATTTGGTGACGTAGGAGCTCGAATACGTGAGGCAAAGTTTGGTGATGGAGGGGCAAGTGGGGTTGATACTGCTCTGAAATCGGATGCTTTGACCGTGATATCAGGAGAATTGTGATGAAGATAGAGGCTCAGGATATTGAAAGTGTGAAACTATGAGTCTTTGTCTGGAATTTCGATGATCCTATCGTGTGTGAATCGTCTGGTGAATGGACATTGAATGTTCAGAAGCTTTAGAATGCTCAAAATAGCGCGCCTCGTTTGTCACCAAAGGCGGTCTGGAGCGGCTCAGAATTCAACAAGACGCGCATTCAGTTAAGTCGACATCCTCACCACACCACTGCGATTTGCGTGTCATTCGCAATTCTCTGATAATTCAATAATGGCTCCTCGTAAGTTACATAAAACCACGTTTGCTTACAATCAATGGCTGACACTAACGCAGAAGTCCAACACAAACTTTCGCAACCTCCGTCTGACGCGATTTCCTCCCTGAAGTTTGCGCCCAATTCGCCCACGCGATTGCTAGTCTCCTCTTGGGATAAGAATGTTTACTTGTATGATACACAAGACCAAGAATCAGGCGGAAAGCTGATCGAGAAGTACGAACACCGCGCACCCGTACTCGACGTATGCTTCGGCGCCGATGACAACGAAGCTTTCAGCGCGGGCATGGATTGGCAAGTCAAAAGGTAAGGAAAGCATCTTTGCACACCTTATACTCACTAATCGGACATCAAGAATAAATCTCGAGACTGGCGAACAGACTGTGTTGAGCACACATGGTGCACCTGCTAGATCTGTAGTATACAGCCAGGAACACTGTAAATCAAACCTATGAGGAGCTAAGATAATTGAACTAACGTTCCGCAGCGCTCCTCATATCAGCTTCTTGGGACTCTACTCTCCATTTTCACAACCTCAAGAAACCTGAGCGAGAGGCGACGACCATCAAGCTCCCCGCAAAACCCCATTCCCTTTCTATTACTGCCTCCAAGCTGGTCGTTGCAATGGCTGCTCGCCTTGTCCATATCTACCAGCTCCAGAGCACCACCATGACTGCATCACAGGTCAACGGCTCCACCACAGACATCCAACCATGGCAACAACGGGAATCATCTCTCAAGTTCATGACCCGAGCAGTAGCATGTATGCCGAACGACGATGGATACGCCACAAGCAGTATTGAGGGGAGAGTAGCAGTTGAGTGGTTCGATCCATCGGCGGATTCCCAAGCTAGAAAATACGCATTCAAGTGTCATCGCCAACCGGACCCCGAAGGAGATGGGACAGATATTGTTTACCCGGTTAACGCACTGGCTTTCCATCCAGTACATGGAACGTTTGCCTCGGGTGGTGGGGATGGCGTGGTAGCTCTGTGGGATGCTGTGGCTAAGAGGAGAATCCGACAGTACCAAAGATACCAGGCGAGCGTTGCAGCCCTGGATTTCTCCAGCGATGGAAAGTTCTTGGCTGTGGGAGTCTGTCCTGGGTTCGAGAATGGGCAGGAGGACTACTCGGGAGAGGGTGAAACACATGTCTATATCCGAGAGCTGGGTGAGACTGAAGCGAAGGGAAAGGCACCGAAGTAATTGATACAGCAGCTTTGTTTCAGTGAGTCCTTTCATTTAGCAAGGTGTTCTGGGTGAGGTAACACGGCAACTATATTATGAAGCTGAGAAAAGCATCTTAAAACAGGAAATTCTAGGCTTGGAGAATCTGACTGAGAAGCTTTGAGTTTGCGGCTCCTCAGCCGAGCCCCCTCGGTTTTCTTCGCGAGAGTCTTCTCATGAGTTCTTGCTACAGATATCTTGTGTCTCAGATTTTTCCACTTATTAAAAGCAGCATCTGCCTGTTTATCCGGCTGCTCCCTTGATAATGTTTCTGCCCATCATAAACAGCCAGTGTCTTTACTACAAAAAGAAACAAGTTTTGTAAATATCCTCGATCGACTATGACTGATAACATTGAATTAGCCGACGCATCGCTACCAAGTACTGTCAGGAGATGGCTTGGCTTTCAGAGCACTCCCGGATATCGGGCATTTGTCTCGACGCTCTTGTAATTAGTTAAAATAGTACCATCACATATAGCGAAGTCAATTACTCGCAATTCCCTTTCTTGATTGCTTTGAAGGAAATAATGGGAGCCGGGAAAAGCTCCCTGATCAGAATGCTGACGGGAGAGGATGCTCATGTCAGAAATAAGTTCACGTTACCGACGTATCAGAGTACGACACAGCTGAAATTCTTTGACTGATATGGGTTACAGGCACTGAAGAAATTTCGAAACAAGTATCATGATAGCAGTACCAATATCGAACCCTTTGATACGCCTGGCTTGGATCCTAACGCTCTGATACCGGGGTGCTTCAATACACATCTCCCTGGCTTGTCGATAAATTCAATACGTTGCAGGTGTTTTCAGCTAATATATATCTATATCACATCTCTCAGAGCCGTATGGGAAAGTCTTCCATGCTTAACCTAGCTATTTTCAAGCAATTCCGCATCGACCATTGTTTGCCTAACTCCATCCGTATTAAATCTATTTGAAGGAGTTGTAGCTGCGAGCTGCGGATTTGACAGCCATGAATGAGTACTGGAGACCGCTCATGCGCAAAGGAATTTGCCATATTCGTTATCACCATACCTGGGAAGATGCCACATACATAGTGTACCTTTTTTAAGGATTTTTAAGGGAAATACTGAGATCATTGTGGATCTCCAGCGCCAAATTTTGGACGAAAAATGAATCTGGCGCAATCCAATGCCGGACAAGCTCTGGAGACGAGTCTGGTGAGGCAGAGGGAACAACTTGATCAAGATCTCTGCCGCAAAGATGATTCAGAAGATGAATATAGATCAATAAGATAGAGCCCATGAAATGTAAGCAAACCATCATCTCCATGTTGGGAGAGCAGTCGATGCAAGCTTCGAGACCAAACTAGCTTCAACGAAGCAGGACAAGGAGCCGAGTTAGCAATCTACGCTGATAGATGGACCACAAAGCCTCCGCTGAGGCCCGAAGAGCCAAATATGAGACCAGGTCAGCTCATCGGAAACCGATATCAGGTCCTTTGGCAATATCTTGCTTAGCTTTGTCTTTCCTCTTGATATTGGGATACACTAACGCTCAAGCAGCATCTGCCCATGCTGACAGCCGAGAATTGAAAGACAAGACCCGAGAACTCGAGGATCACGCGAAGAAGAGCAAATGGCGAGACCACACATTCTTTGCAAGCACCTGGCTGCTTGGTCCCAATGGTGAGTGGTATCATATATCCTTCGAAGCCCCGGACAACAGATTTCCCTGCGACTCTGACAATACTTGTCCAGATTATGACACAGAACACGGACGGTATTCTGGAAAACAGCGTTGAAAAAATTTGAGTGTTTGTAGCGCTGTGTGTCCAACATTATTTATCTAGAATATCTAGTGGATACTTCGTATTATGCAAGTGCTTGTAAATCAAATCCGACAAAATCAGCCCCAAATCAACTCTTTTTCGGCGTCAAACACTTAGTTAGGCCTGATTAGCACGTACTTAATCATATTATCTAAGAGGAAATTGAAGGCCTGGCTAACACGCTACCCAGGACTTACCAACCTATGTACATCCATCGACTAGTAGACAATTTTGGAAACCCCCTTTATATAATTATCATGTGATTATCAAATACACGCTAATAAGCGAACAACCTCATATGCAAATCGCTTACCCAAGCTCAACATCCCACCTATCTTCTCCGCGTTGTCATCATGCCCAATTCATCAATTCTAAAGGCGGCAATTCTCACGGTTTCATCAACCGCGTCCCAAGACCTCTCCGCAGATTTATCTGGTAGCATCTTAAAAGATGTGTTTAAGCAGGAAGGCGGCGAAAAGTGGCAAGTCACAGAGACGAAAATTGTCGGCGATGTGGTGCTAAATATCCAGCGAACGATTATAGGATGGGCTGATGTAGAGGATGCGGTCAACCTAATCATTTCGACTGGTGGGACGGGATTTGCGATGGATGACATTACACCCGAGGTATGGTCTCTGATATTAATAACGTGATCGTCGGTAACGAGGATATTAGGCTATTACTCCCCTCTTACATAAACAAGCCCCAGGCCTTGTTCATGGCATGCTTGCGGCTTCGTTTGCCATCACTCCCTGTGAGATTACCCAAACCCAGTACTACATGCCAGCTGACCATGAAGTTGCTTTGATGTCCAGACCTGTGGCTGGGGTCCGGAACAAGACCATAATCATTACCTTACCCGGCTCGCCGAAAGGAGCCAAGGAGAATCTGAAATCAGTACTGAAGCTTCTACCCCATGCATGTCTCCAGGCAGCAGGCGCAGACTCGAGAACAATCCATGCGGGAGGTGTCAAGAGGCTGGAGAAAGAAGCTGGTCTTAGTGCCGCAGGCTCTGGTGGTCACTCGCATAGCCACGATTATTCTCATGGACATTCCCATGGCGGCCACGGCCACGGTCATGCAGTGCCCGTCCGACATACAGCTCCAAGTGAAAATCCTCGATCGAACGATCTCGCACTTGGTCCAACGAGACGTCATAGATCATCGCCGTATCCTATGTTGGCAGTTGACGAGGCTATCAAGCTCATCAAGGAGCATACGCCTTCCCCACAGATTGTGAAGGCAAAAGTCGATGGATCTCTAGTGGGAAGCGTGCTGGCAGAAGATGTCGCAGCTACGGAAGCGGTTCCAGCATATCGGGCAAGTATTGTAGATGGCTACGCAATAGTTTCACCTCGAGATGGCAGTTCAAGCAGAGGCACATTTCCAGTGGCTTCAATATCTCACGCTACCCCTGGCGAGATTCCCCCACTCAACGCAGGTCACATCGCACGTATCACGACGGGCGCACCATTACCCCCTGGTGCTACTTCTGTTGTGATGGTTGAGGATACGATTCTCAAAACCATGACAGAAGACGGAAAAGAAGAGTACGAGATTGAAATCCTAGCCGAAGATGTACAGGACGGCGAGAATGTACGAGAGGTGGGAAGCGACATCAAGAAAGGTGAGATCATCCTTCGTAAAGGAGAAGAGATCTCAGCGATTGGTGGGGAGCTTGGATTACTTACCTCTGTCGGCAGGGCTGAAGTCACTGTCTATCAGCGGCCAGTTGTTGGCGTCTTATCTACAGGAGATGAGATAGTAGAGCATGACAGCACAGGAGAGCTGCGTCTTGGCGAAGTCAGAGATTGCAACAGACCTACCATCATGTCTGCCGTGCGAGGCTGGGGATTCGAGGTAGTTGATCTCGGGATCGCCAGAGACAAACCCGGGGATCTTGAACAGATGCTAAGAGATGCGCTCCGCAATGTAGATGTAATCATCACATCAGGTGGGGTATCAATGGGCGAGCTTGATCTATTAAAGCCAACAATCGAGCGTTCTCTGGGAGGCACGATACACTTTGGACGGGTCTCTATGAAGCCTGGCAAGCCAACTACGTTTGCCACGGTCCCAGTCAAGAATAACGCCGGGGAGAGAGTCTCCAAGGTTATCTTTTCCTTGCCTGGAAATCCTGTTTCTTGCATGGTGACATTCCACCTGTTTATTTTGCCTTCCTTACACCATGCATCTGGTGTGTCACCAGCAGGTCTGCCAAAAGTTCAAGTCACTTTGGACCACGAGTTCCAGCTCGATCCTCAGCGGTCAGAATACCATCGCGCGATTGCTACTGTGGAGAAGGATGGCCTCATCCATGCTAGCAGCACTGGAGGGCAGCGGAGCTCGAGGGTGGGCAGTTTGAAGAGCGCGAATACCCTTCTTCACTTGCCTGCTGGAAAAAAGATATTGAGTAAGGGGACGAAAGTCGAAGCGCTTTTGATAGGGAAGCTGAAGAGCGACTTCGATGGCTTGTAGCACGCGGAAAGCAATGTAAAGATCGACGAACTTCGCGGTTCCAGTTGGAGGAAGGAAGCGTCAACCTTTTTTGCATGTCAAATAAGGTAAAAAATTCCCTTGAATTATACGCACAGCTCTCGGATTTGCCTCCAAGATGATGTGTCACTACGGGTACTGGATCTGGGAATGTTCCCTTCGCAGCATCGAGGCTACGACTACTGCCGGAAAAGGCCGATACGGGGCAGGCATTAACATCTTGCGATAATGCCGAGTATCTGGACAATTATTCTTCCGAATCAGTGTGGAATGGAGTCTGCGCTCGCTGCGAACTGCAATATGGAGATGAGGTTAGTAATGATAGCCTCCCAGTGCCCTTGCCAGTCGATGCGGACCCCTTCTCCATTTCAGAAAGATTTCTAACAGGCCCTTTCTACTTAGCCATACGCGTCTAAAGCCAAAAGAATCAATGCTTCTACCGAAATGACCTGTTGCTAGGCACTAGGCATTTGGCAGGACCCAAGTACTAATGCCGCCGCCACAGTCGAAGATACCCAGTGGCAAAACCTGGGAGGCTACCATTGCAGCTCCATACATCATGATAAACCAGCCCTCTCGAAGCCACTCTGCCAGAGCTTCTTGGATTCTCCGGTATGCTGGACAGAGATACGTTTTCGTCATCTTCGATAACGATATTCTCTGTGTCTATTTTGCAACACGAGCGGTTTGCAAAACCAGTTCCTTTGCTTCTAAAGCCGGAAGATAGCCGCACAGGTCTCGTTGAATACTATTTTATGATTGATGGGGGCTTACTTGATAAGCATAACACAATAGGATGATACACAGACGCGAAGATGTTGATGTTAAGATCTAAGGTGGGGTTTTCCCGATTAGCAGATGAAATTTCCATATAACCACGCCGCTTACTACTTGAATCGACAGAGTACTGTCTGCAGAGAGGGTAATGTCGTTCCCGGATTTCGAGCCCTACGCTCAGCTCGCGTTTCAATTCTATCACCCGCCATATCAGTCAAGCATTTAAGAGAAATCCTAAAATATGTACCTCCAGGGCATGGATAGTAGTTACGTACACGGATATGGGACCTTGTCCGCACACGTCGGAGACCATTCAAACCATTTCCAGTGTGACGAATCTGCGACGCGGCCCAGCGCTTCTCTAAGGCGTCTCTTTTGAACGAAACTCCCAGAATGAGAATATCCTGTCGCCAGCGAAAAGACGAGACTCTACGTTCTCAATTCATCGACATAGAACGGGCTATCTGCAAATAGGGTCGACAGCTCACCGGACCAACAGACTGACATGCATGGAGAATCATCCCGCAGCGCAGATGCTGATGAGCCGGTTCCCCTTGGTTCGAGGCAGGTTAGCATGAGCCGAGCCGAGAACTAACATTCTCTTGTGGCTATGCCAGCCCGGGGTCTACGGAAGAGATCTTGTTGGTCTACGTGGTGATTACTACACGAATGGTCCACACAATTACAAATGTGTTGTACCAGGCGCCCGCCCGGTGTCTTTCTTGTGAGGGTACGCGTAAGTGTATAGAGCTACAGTTCTATTTTCCCACGACTATTTCACCGACTTTAGTCTGGACTGGGCATCGCTTCCCAGATCCGCCGAGCTAGTCGTGGACGTGACAAACTTGGAATGTTTATCGAAGTGTCTGGGACGAATAGTGTATCAACACTAAATAGAGTTCGAGTGTCAATATGAAAAGATTCGGTCTGATGCTGTAGAACAAAGCATCAATGTCTTGCTTAAGAAGTAATATGATACATACAATTTAGCAGCACCAGAGGATGACGATGCAACGTTCCAAATCAATCATCTCTACCTGAACGCCCAACTTCACCCATGCCGCTTGGAAACATATACATACACTCCGTGCCATACCCTGACGGGCCACTGCCTATCCCCGCTCTCTTGACATTGCCACTTCACCGTCTCATCCTCAGTCGCCAAATTCCGCAGCTTTGCTTGATACCAACAGTCCGATGATCAAACCGAAAAGTCCTAGAACAGAGCTGAAAATTTCAATAACCAAGATCTTGACAAATCTAGAGACACATCTCAGCGGCAGTAAAATTCCCAAGTGACGAGCAAGGCTTACAAGCTTGGATCTGCGGCATCAGCCAACGCAGCACCACTTCCGTTGATTCCAACAGAGACACCACAGATCAGATTGCACAACCCCACTGTCAGGCCTGACCAGAACAACGCATATCCTGTATAGTAATTGCTGCCGGAGTACATAACTTCCGGATCCATGAAGTGGATTTTTGAGGAGAATACAATCGCCATGATGACGCCGTAGATGGCGACGACTTCACAGAAGATGATGGAAATCAAATTCTTTGTCCTGATGCGGGGAGCTTTAACTCCACCTCCAAGGATCGAAGAGCCTGTGATGAAGATACCCCTTTTCTTCCAGTCAGCCGGTATCCTGAGTCCGGTGGCTGGAGAATGCGTACCATGCTGCTCCTACGACCGAAAGGCCAATGCACAATCCGATACCGGTATCTGCCCAGGCGTACGGCGACACATCTTCCAGAAACTCTCCGAACTGCCCCAAGTGTCAACCTCGGTTTTCCCAGGTATCTGCCGGATCCAAACGTACGTTGAAAGCTTCTCCATCACCAGTGAAGAGCATATCTGGTCAGGGTCAGTATCAGCAGCCCAACGAGCTCGTGACGACTTACAAGCTCCCACAACTGCCAATGCAGTCGTAGCACCACCAATTCCATAGTTAAGACTCATATTGACGGCACAATTAAAGGTTGTCAGAAGTCCTCGCGCTGGATCGTGAAGCTCGGAACGTGAAGTGGTCAACCACCAAGCTTCACTCATAATGCAGGCCGCCGTAGTAAGCGCTTAGCGCCAAAGCTACGTCAGCCGCCCAGCCATATTAGTCGCGCCTTGTGTATAGTAGACAACTCGCTCGTACCACGTCGCATCGCACCACACAGTAATAATGGCGACGACCGGGCAGTCCTTTTACGAGCTCTACCGCCGTAGCAGGTACTGTGCCTTTGCTCTACAAACCAGTTGCTACCCATACTGACCTTTACAGCATCGGCATGGCTCTGACGGACACCTTGGACGACCTGATCAGTGAACGCCGCATCGAGCCTCAGCTCGCCATGAAGATCCTGGCGAATTTCGATCGGAGCATTACTGAGGTCCTGGCTGACAAGGTCAAGGCGCGCTTGACGTTCAAGGTACGGCCTGGGCTACCAGCATGAGGGGAAGGGCGCAAGGCTAATAATGAAGGGCCATCTCGATACATACCGTTTCTGCGACGAGGTGTGGACATTCTTGATCAAGGATGTTACTTTCAAGATGGAAAACTCGAGCCAGACGGTCCAAGCGGATAAGGTCAAGATCGTGAGCTGTAACAGCAAGAGACCTGGCGATCCCCAATAGTAGGCCGAAGTTGATGACTATACATCTCGATGGCCAGTATTTGCTGAGATGTGTCGATTTGGTTGGAGAACAGACTATCTGCGCGCATATTTTCATTCGAGGTTGACAGGCTGCTCTTCATCGGCGGCAAGCTATGGCTCTGATACGCTTCCCTTTGACGGGCCCAGCTTCACAGATTGATACACCGCCCTCTAAGCGGCAGGATAGAAATCAGGGACTTATATGGTGTTCATGGATCGGGGGCGTTTCTACGGTATGGGCTGGATGTGCCGAGGCAGGATTATTTGCTCCTAGTTCTAGGAACGATCATCTCGACATGAAGCAAGAACCTCAATTATTTTTTTCCTCGGAAAGCCTTACGGTGGCATTGTCCAACAATACAACTTATTCATGGTGATTATAGTGACGCCGCATAATTTGATCTCTTTTTATCATAACTCGTTCTCGAAAGCGGTCTTGATATTACGCCAAAAGATGTACCTGGGATTACAAAGACATTCATCCAGCCCCATGGTATCTAGACCCCTGGTTCCACGTACCATCCTTGTAATCGATGAGTTGAGCATATTTCGGCATTGAATGCTCAGTTATCAGTCCTTGAAAACCGAGGGTTCCTCACCAACACGGGCCATCCCGATTCACTCCCTCTCTCTCCACCCCACGAACATGCCACCCATCCTCCGCCAACGGGTGCCCAGAGGCGCCGCAACACCCCTGGCCCAGGAATCATCCCCTCCGGTAATGTCAACACCCAACCCGGAACCTGAGTCCGAACATACCCCCCTCCTGCAGCATCACCCCAGCGCCAAGCCGGCAGCAACTCTATCGGAACCTCACCTCTTCTCGCCGCCGAATCCAGGACAGGATACTGGGCAGGACACGGCCACAGAGATGGAAATACCGAGCAGGAAAACGCAGTGGATCGTGCTGGCGATTGCGAGTGGTGGGTGTGCGGCTTTCAACGGGGTGTTTGCGAAATTGTAGGTCCTTCTTTCTTTGCCCTTTGATAGGGGGTTAGAAGGGGGGGGATGTTATGCGCCCGGGGCTCGACATGATGTTGTGGTAAAGCGAGGGGAGCAGGGAAGGCGGGAAAGGATACGTGAGAAGGGGTCTATGGAATTCCCTGTCCCCTCTGCGCAAAGCGCGTGGCCTGGACGCCATTGCCAGCTGGTTCGCCGTGCTACACATGCTCTCTCCGGGAAATATACTAACCAGGCCTCGCAGAACGACCACGGAATTGACAGCTTCCTTCTCGACACGGGTTGCCGATCTCTTCGGCCTAGGGAACATGGAGGGCGGCGTCGAGGTCGTAGTGAGAGCAGTACGTCGTCCACGTCTCCCATACTCTTCAGAGGAGCTGACCCCTTCCCAGATGTTTTTCGGCCTCAACCTGATCTTCAACGGCATCATGTGGACGCTCTTCACCAAAGCGCTCGCGCGGGGGACCTCCACCACGCAAGTCAGTATCCTGAACACATCTGCGAACTTCATGATCACAGCCGTGCTTGGCTGGCTCATTTTCTCGGAATCGCTGCCCCCGCTGTGGTTCGTGGGGGCAGGGCTGCTGGTTGCGGGGAACGTGATCATCGGGCGCAGAGAGGAGGGGGAGGGGGAGGGGAAGGAGGAGGGGGATCAGAGGGGGGGGAGGGACAGTGCGGAGGAGGGGGCGGGTTTGCTCGGGGAGGAGTTGGAACTCTACGAGGAGGTTGAGGAAGAGGAGAGGAGGACAGTTCGGGCTGAGGATGAGGGTGTATTGCAATTAGATCCGGAGGGAAGCCGTGCTGGGAGGGAGAGGCTAGTATGATGTGTAGGGCAATGCAACGAGGCCGTTTCTAGATGTTTAAAAAGGGCTTTGGTGTAGACAGGTTGAGCGGACGACCTAGTACATGTCTACGTCAGTCAGTTATATAGTATCTCTACCGTCCAGCAAGCATCCGTACTATTCATTCTCGAGAGAAGCCTACTCCCCACCTCCAAAGACCGCTGGTACCGCCCAACAACCAAGCTCTTGACAAGGTCACACATTGGCTAGACGGTACAAATACACGACTCTCGGATCTAGTCCTGAGAACACTGGCTCTGCCAAAACAGGTTTGAATCTCAGAAGGGGAAACCGCATCTACATCACCAATGTGTACCGCTCACACGGTTGCTGCGTCCGCCTAGCCACAGTTCCCACAAGCCCCTGGTGCGAACCACCGCTTCGATTCAACGTGACCAGCAGGGGGGCCAGGAGTCCAGCTATCTCCCAGCGTGGGAGCGATGCTCGGAGCTGCCAGTTTATGGCGCCGCAAAAGAGGTCTCCAGATAGGAAGAAAGCTTGGATGCGTCGCAGAGGTCACTTGACCGACAGCTGGTCGGAGTGAGATAATCCTCCCGAGGCTTCTCCGGATCTCTCCTCGAAACGCCGACGTGGTGAAACGTGCTTTTGTCTCTCCATGGTGACCATGTCCCTTTGATCGGTGAACGATTTGTCTTTCTCTCCTCCCGAACCTGTCATCTTCTTCGCCTGTAAAGCATGAGCCAGGCCCCGAGGACCCAGATCGCAAGGTTCAGTCGAGTCCGGTCCCTGACCGACTATAAACAGGTCGGTACCCCCGTCCTTCGCAGTCGCGCCACACCTGCACCCGCGCGCGGGGTTCACCCGGCGCAGCTCCTTTTATTTCAGAGGCGGTTCGTCTGTATTGCGTCGGACTCCCGAGCTTGAGCTGCTGTCGTTCTTGCTGTGGCTGCCAATGCTACTTCGCCCTTCTCCGGGGTAAGCTGTCTTGTTCCAGGCCCTCAACTCAACAGATCGTAGCATCGGAATGGAATCCTGCACGGATGCCGTCGCACGGAATCTCGCTGCGGGAGGTGTGCATTTCAAAAGAACGGCTTCGAATTCGGTCGGGAGTGATGCGAGACGTGACGACGGGCGACGACCAGAGCCGCGGCCCACCACTGACAGGTTGCATCCAGAGGCTCATGCGCCAATGAGGCTGCCATGCCCGCTCGTTTCTCACTTCTGGCAAGGAGAGCGCGCGTACTGGATGCCGGGAAGCTGGGATCCATCAAGCCATCAAGACGCGGCGCCGAGTGCTTTCGTATGGACGGGTGTGATGATACGACTGTGCGGGCTTGCGAGTCGTAGAGGAAGAGGGGCAAGTATGTACAGGCAATATATACAGCCAATATATGTAGCCAAGTACATGTAGCCAATACATAAAGTTAAGTATATATAGCCAATATATACAGCCAGTATATACAGCCAATATATAAAGTTAAGTATATACAGCCAAATACATACAGCCAATATATACAGCCAATATATACCGCCAATATATACAACCAATATATACAGCAAACATATACAGCCAATATATGTAGCCAAATACATGTAGCCAATATATTCAACCAATATATCCAACCAATATATCCAACCAATATATAAAGTTAAGTATATACAGCTAATATATACAGCCAAATATATGCAGCCAATACATATAGCCAATATATACAGCCAGTATATACAGCCAATACATATAGCCAATACATATAGCCAATACATATAGCCAATACATATAGCCAATACATAAAGTTAAGTATATAGAGCCAAATACATATAGCCAAATACATACAGCCAATATATACAACCAATATATACAGCCAATATATACAGCCAATATATACAGCAAACATATACAGCCAATATATAAAGTTAAGTATATACAACCAATATATACAGCCAATATATAAAGTTAAGTATATACAACCAATATATACAACCAATATATACAGCCAATATATACAGCCAATATATCCAGCCAATATATAGGGCCAATATATAGGGCCAATATATCCAACCAATACATCCAACCAAATACATCCAAACACACACCACCGAAGCCTAACACCTACTCAACACCAGAACCGACCAGCCTCTTCCCAAACGCCCCTCGACAGCACCAGAGGATACGTCCGAGATCCCCACTGCCGCACGTCGTGTGCAGAGTCAGGGCCCTCGCAGACCTGATCCCCGGGGAGGAGATGCAGCGCGAGCGGGAAGACTCGGGCAGCGCAGGCCGGCATGGCTCGAGCTCCGCGCGCACCAGCAGAAGCATCTATCTCGCTAGCGCGTACTCTGGTGTCAACAAGGTGTCCTGGAGAGCTCAAGCCGTCGCCGTCGCAGTGACGCCACATCACGTCCGCAGGTAGACGATGCGGGGAGGTAGTTGCAAGTCACAGGAGAGAGAGGAAGAGGCGTGGCTGGGGGGGGGCACAGCCAGCCGGAGGCATTCTTACCCACGCCGCCGATTCAGAATGGGTCTTGACGTCGCTCGCCCGAGTAGATGAAGCGTGTGTCGCTGATCGCGCGAGGAAGCCGAGAGGACGGCTGTGCAGGCCAGCGTCGGCTTGCTACCTTCATTGACTCGGCTCGGATCGAAGGTCTCGGCTGTCCACACGCAGCCGAGGTGTACCCGTCTCGACGCGCGTGCAGCGGTTACGAGCTTGGGAGAGGGGGTTGGTGTGTGCACGTGCAGAGTAAACAGCTAGGCGAGGGGACGCCCCTGAGCCATGCATTCTTCAAGAGATCGGATCTGCTGGCCGAGAGGTGCCAGCCGCGGCGGGTCGGGCTGGGTGTAGTCGAGAAACCTCGACAGCGGTAGCCGCGCTCAACCCTGCTGAGTCCACGCCGCTCTTGTCCTTGCTGGGCAGGAAGGGGGAGCTTTGGTCAGGCCTGGGCAAGACATCCGCTCTCTCGGGGGGATGATGCCTTCGAGCCCGATGGTTCTCGCATCCTGTGGCCATCAGTACGTGCCAGTGACCACCACATAGACAGAAGGACATATCAAAAACGGCGCCAGCTTGCTCGCCAGATTCCAGGGGGAGGTGTCCGGTTCGTGTACCATGCACATTGTTGATGCGAATAGCATTCGAATCGTACGGATTCCCTGGCTCGCGCGTGATCATGACCTGTTCCCCGACAGTTAAGCATAGCCATCATCCCGCCAGAGGTCAGCATTGTCCTTGACACCCAGACTGTACAACTCCACGCGTGCACCGGTCTGTCCCGCCCGTCTCATGAGAAGCCCACATCACATGGCAGAAACCCTCGCTAAAATCAAAAACAAACGGAAAAAGGGGCGTGGGCAAACAACCCCCCCCCGCGGCGCAAGAAGACAGTAGCAAAACACAAAACTCCCATCTCTCACCCCGACACTCTTCCCGTCGATAGCACCCACCACCACCCAGCCCAGCCCCTCCTCCACACCACCATCAACACCCGGACTCGAACCCACAACCTCCTCTCCCCGACCCCCGCCTCCACCCCCAGACGCCCGACTCGCTCCCGAAGAAACGGCTGGAGCCGACTCTCGAACCCGAACCCGAACCCGAAACCCGCGCTGCAGCCCGTACTCGGACGCGCCTGTCTGTGTGGGGCGTGCTCGTCGCCGGACGCGGCCGCGGCGCGTTTGAGGAACACCCTTTCACAACCCTACCGTTTTCACCCACTT
>JAENRP010000147.1:0-57879 GCA_024741835.1 Diplocarpon mali | reverse complement strand
TGGAGGGGGTTGAGGAGGGGGAGACTTCTTCTTCTTTCTGGGGGTGGCGTGGCATGGGATACCGAAGAATGGATAGCGAGAGAGGAGAGAGGCGGGCAAGGGGGAGCGGGAAGCGACAGGCACGCTGCAAAGTGGGGGACGTCTGCTGGGTCACGGGACGAAAACTCAGGGGCCCGCGGCTCGCTTCCGGGGGCGGAGACTCACCTGCAGGGCGAGTTGACTTGCTTCGTCTTTATACCGAGGACCCGTTCCAAGCGCCATCCGGAGTCGGTTCGTCGGTTGTCCCTTCAACCTCAACCGCATCCTGGCTCATACCCATGTTCGATCTTGGGTGGCCTTGGACCGGGTCTCCACGGGTACACAAGAAAGGATTCCACGTCATTGTCAAGGTGGATGGGGAGCAGAAACGGAGATTGTATTAAATTGGATACGAGTCACCTCCTCCTGGCTCTGAAAGAAGGCCTGCAAATCCCCTCAATCCGCTCCATCGAACCAAGCCAAAGAAGTCTTCCTGTTCCCACCTGCTCGCTCGGGCGCTACCGCAACCTCAGAAACATACCATCTTCTCTGCCATGTGGATAGTCAAACTTCTCTATAACCCGATCTGTTGGAAAAAAAAAGCAAACGCTCCTGTGCCGACCAACGGATGTAACCCAGTACTTCGCAAGGCACCCCTCCCATCCGAAACTCCAGCCGTCCCAATGCAACTCCTGTTCCCGTCCCGTGCCTAAATGCGGTTCAAACTAAGCGCTGCTCCAAGCTACTGCACGTCACTTTGCGGGCGAAGGCTGAGCAGCAGGCGGCTCCAGCGTATGTACGTGCCCAGGTCCGCGGAAGACCTCCCCTCCTTCCTCTTGTCGGCAGATGGGAGTTCCCGAGACCCATTCATCGGCCAGAACATCGTCCATGGTGGCCCGTTTTTTCGGGTCAATCTGTAACATCAGAGACATGATAAATCGGCTTTCTCGAGGCAAGAGACGGAGGAGACGCCAAGGGCCCTTGACGACCTCGGGTTTCTTGTCTTCTGAGCCAGGTGCCACCTTCAAGTTCGACTTGACCTTGACCACGGGTACGGGTGCGGGGTCGGTGTCTCTCGCCGGCGCATCGAGGTCGACGGTTGACAACGACGGCAGCGAAGTGTCGGAGTTACGCCTCATCTCAGTGCCGGGGGTGGGCGGAGATGCAAACAGCTTAAACGAGTTGTCCGTCATCCGAGGCATCTTCCACGGAAACCGGCGAAGCGACATGCAGCAGAAGATGATAGCCAGCGACCAGATATCCGTGGGTTGCGGGTCGTATCTCCGTTCGTCGTATACTTCCGGCGCGAGGTAAGGATCAGAGCCTACGATACCTAGAAAGCGTTGGCTTCACGTCTCTCACGAAGCGCAAGGCGGGATATGCTTACCACTTGCCAGCGTAATCCCACCTTCAAATGGATACTTGAAGACGCTCGCACTCCCAAAGTCGATGATTTTCATGATTCCGTGCTCGTTCACGACCACATTGTCAAGCTTCAGATCTCGGTGCGCGAGGCCCATACTGTGAAGATACGTCACGCCGCTGAGAATCTGCAAGAAAGAACAGGTGACTTCTTCTCTCGACATCTTGCCCGTCATGACAATGGCAAAGAGGTCGTATGGAGCGTATTCCATCACCTCGTACCACCTGCCCTTCTCGTGTATGATATCCAAGGTTTCGATGATGTTGCCGTGGTGCAAGGTCGATCCCACGCAGAACTCGGCCGTGACCTTCTTCGCGTATTCCTTCTCAGTCTCGTACGAATGTCGAGCTCTGAACTCCTTTACGGCGAAGGTTGTCCCATCGCTGCTTCTCTTCATCAGACGTACCGAGCCACCAGCGCCCGCCCCGAGAACCTTGCCGAACTTGCCGTACTTGGACTGGAGGCCGTGATCATCCCCGAAGGGCAACTGCGCAGGGGCCTTATGGTGTGGCGGGGTCCGGGTGCCCGAGCCGGCTGATGGTGTCGGCGACGCTGCGCGTTTGGCCTTGTTGTGACATCCCATCTTCAAGAACCTCTTGAGCTCCGACATGGAACCATGCTTGCTTCCCATGGGAGAGGAGGGGCTCTCGTCGTGTTCCTTGGGGCCGCCAAAGATATGCGAATGCCGCTTCTCTGGTGACTTGGCGTCCCCGGCACTCCGAGATGAGCGCGGCAAGCTCAGGGATGAGTTGGAACCGACTCGGCGTTTCGAGTTGAGCGCTGTAAACTTGAATCTGGCGTCGATGTTCTCCGTCCCCTTCGGCTGAGGCACCCTCTTGTGCGCGGCATAAGGATCGTTGGCATCGCCAGCAGGCGTGAAAGGTCGGCTGTATGTCGGACCAGGACTGGGGATTCGGGCAGGGCTGGTCTCTCCGGAGGTCGGGACCAAGAACTCGTGAGTCAGGCCATTGGAGAGCGCTCCGTGGTGTTTCGACGGAGCGGTCGAGTCTGACGTCCGACTTGCTGGGCCAGTCACTTGGCTCGAGGACGTGGGGCGGGAATCATCGACATTTGTTGTCGACGGAGATGTGGCGGGAGGGGAGGTCTGCGGAGTGACAGCTGCCGGATCGTGTTCTGCTTCCACCTTGGACAAGGTTGCCCCCTTCGTCATGGACTCGGCGGCATCTCTGGACCGCGTTGCCGCAGGTGTGATGGGCGGTGAGTGCATGGAAGAGGATTGGAGGCTGTGGGTGGGAGAGGGGCGGCGGCTCGAGGAGGTACGGGTGGTATGGCGGCTGGTCTCGCGCGAGCTGTCGTCGTGGGAAGGAACCTATATTTGACAGGTGAATAGGCTTTCGGCTTAGGGCAGGAGAATAGGACGAGGAAAGGAGTATTCGCGGAATGCAGGGGGGTATCCCAGGCATTTTTGCCTTTTTTATTGCCGCGGGGGTGGATCTGAGGATCTCATCCTTCAATGCATAGGAGAACAGACGAGGACGCCGGCAGCGAAACACCCAGCGCTCCCGAAATTCGCCTGCCAAGACACCCAAGGCATCGACTCTTAAACCACTCACCCGATTGCTCTTCCCGGAGGTACGAGCAGGAACGAGCCGTAGGTGTACCACATCCGATCCGACAACCCCAAGGTAGATAAAAAGGCTCGACTTACCCTCGATGCTGGGCCAGAGACGGGCTCAAATGCAAAGAGGCTCATCCGCCGCCCCTGGAGATCCGAGGCCTGCAAGGACTGAGACAGCTCCTTTATTCTCTGCTCCTCTTCCTTCGATATATGCTGCGCGGCGGGACTCTCCTGTAGCGGCTCGGGCTCGATCTCTTCGTTGGCAGATGCAAAGCGGACGGTAGGTGAAGACTCGGATTCCGACGGATTGAGGGAAGCGGCGGCACTGTGATCGGAGCCTAGCAAATTCGGTCAGAAAAAGATGCTCATGAGCATGTCCATGGCTGGGAAGGGGGATTTAAAATAGAGGGTGGTAAGCATTCACGTACCCATCAGACCCTTGGGGCCAGGTTCTTCTTGGCCGGCCATGATGTGAGACAGGAGGTTTACTGGCCAGATTGGCAGGCTGGCAGGCGCGGAGATGACAGCAGACCGACCTGGGAATCTTCGATGTAGGGGAGGATGTGCAAGTGCAAGGGGGGGTGGGGGGGGGGCGTGTAGAGTAAGAATAGGGTACGGAGTACGAGGATGAGCAAATAATCAATGCAGGGCGAATCTCCAAGCGAAGCGCGGGCGCGGAAGGCCAATCGTAGTGGGGCTGATTGATAGACGGAGTTTGAGAGGTTTAAATCCGACTATCAATCCAAGCCAGAGAAAGCCTTGAAGCAAGATGCCAACCCACGTCGATCGTTCAACAAGCGGCGGCGACGGTACTGCGCCGTGGTCGACGCAGGGAAAGGGACGAGACGAGAAGGGGAGAGGGGATGGCGATGGCGATGGCGATGGGTGATGGCGATGGGACGAAGATCGCGAGCTCGAGCCGTGAGGAGGAATTGGGAGAGCCAAATGTGCCCGTCACCGTGCCGTAGATGGTCGAGGAGGGGAGAAGTCGAGGGTGCAGAGAGTAGCTGGTGGGGGAGGGGAGGGGTCTGGCTCGGACGTACCTACCGAGCACCGTACCCTTTCCTCGTACCGACGCGGAGTACGAGAAGCATTGATCAGTCATCACGAATCGAGCCTCTGGAATCCCCAGCGAACATCAATCGACGAGAGTGGGAACGAGGGCAGACGGGATGTTGTGTGTGGGTGTGGATGTGGGTGTGGAGGTGGAGGTGGAGGTGGAGGTGCGTATGTGGGTGTGCGTGTGTGCCGGCCGTCCGAAGGCAAGCGAGCAGATGTACAGTCGGTATCCATACTTCTGCGGGGACCGGGAGGGATGTCAAGGTCAAATCGGTCAAATCGGTCAAATCCCCCCTCTGGATTTCCCTTCTCGCGACGGTGGTGGATCAGGACGACCCCCCCTGGCGAGGTCAGTATTCAGGTATTCCGTGGCAGGGCAACAGAACCTTCCTGATACGTGCTCTCGACTTGACCAGTCAAAGGCTCATAAAAGGCTCCCCAAGCAAGAGAGAAAAAAGAGGGCATCGACATGACAAAGCCCGCCGCCCCCGTCCCCGCCGCCGCCGCCGCCGCCCCCAAGAGACGATGCGTGACGGCCGCACGATATTCAGAGCCGTGCTGACCGCGAACTCCCGCGCGCCTGAGCGAACCATGACGATGCGAGCGTGCGGCCGGCGGGCTCCGGTCTGTCGGCGGGCTTCCTGCTGGACGGTACTCGTCCGGATTCCTGCCCGGCTTTCTCATCCGCCCGACTCACCAGTTACCAGGACCCAGAGGAGAACGAGAGCCGCATTCCATCCGATGCTTCACTTCGGTGCGCCCAACGACCAGCTGCGGGGGGGGGCATCTGCGGCGGCCCCTCCAGAGACGAGCGATGAGTTTCCCATCTGGAGGAGGGACAGCGGCCTGCTGGCGACAGCCACCTCGGCACAGTCTTCACGTCGGATTGACTCGGATACTTCGGCTGGATGATCATAGTCGGTTGTCCCTGATCATCCCCCACCCCCTCCAGCCGAGTACTCGTACTGTGTAGGAACGAGGCACCGCCCTAGGCGCCAAGAATCCCCCCCCCGTCGACTCATCAACGAGCTGCTGACCTTACCGAGTACGGAGGTCGGCGGTGGTCAGCGAAAAGCCTATATAAGTTATGAGTCTACGCCGACGAGCTCGGACGTCTCGACCGTAACGCATGGCAACGTGACCAGCTGCCGGTGGTCACCGTGGACGGGGTGTCGGGATGCGACGAGATGTGCGACGAGCCTCTCATCCTTGCCACTCTCGCATGCGGAGCGACGCCGGCCGAGCGAGAGTCGAGGGAACCGCAGAGCGCGCTCGCCGGGTAGCTTTTCCCCGACGGTGCCTAAGCGTTCTCAAGCGTTTGTAAGCATCGCGCTCCATCAGCGAAGACTCTTCTCTTTGAAACATGTTTCGGCCTCGCGGGATGACTGCACTTATATATAGGTCTCTCCAGCCCGACTTGGCCAGCGGGCTCGCATCTGTCAGACATTTCGTGGGATACGGTGGTGGCCAGTTCACCAGGGCAGGACGGCTAGCTGTACACTGCAGAAAATACTCGACTGGTAGTAGTAGGGATATACCATCCAGAGTAAGAATTTCCCGTTAGCCGCCACTTCTCACTACTATGTATAGCCGCGCGCCAAGAGTGCCGACCCCGCCTAACCCCTATGGAGCAGGTAGCCCAGACGGAGCCTAGCGGGTACGAGTCTAGACTTCGGATCAAGGAATAAATAATGCAGAGATGTCGCCGGTGCGCAGACCCGCGCTCGCCTAGTGCTAGCTCGAGACTGGGCAACGCCCTTGATTCAATTCCCTAGTCTTATATAAAGCCTCTTCCTGCTACGATCACTGCTTAGCATCTTCCTCGCGCTTCCCGAATAAGCTCTCAGGGCGAAGGGCGGGGGGGGTTTCAGTGAGGTCTACTCTTTTGATAGTGGTACCAAGGTGCTGATGAAGTGGATAATGCATACTGAACCTGTTAGCTACTCGTGTTTGGATTCGAGGGCAGTTTGGTCTCGAGTGCAATTGGCGCCATGGGAGAGGGCTTGGCAGTGTTTTCCTTGATGCTATGAGGTGTGTTTGATGGTCTTGAGCACTGCGACACGGATTACGAGTGCTGTAATCAAAGTCATCAAGTCGAGCCTGAAGAGCGACAAGTCAGTGTAGAAGGGTTCATTAGCTAGGACCCTTGTATCAACCCCCTTGCGATGGAACCATCTAGAGTGAGCTAAAAGCGCGCTCGGATCTGGAATCAACGGTATTTCGCCCCTGTACGGAGTATTGGCGTGGACGTAGTCGGGGTCTAAACATCTGCTCGTACTTCGGCGCAGGCCACACGGACAGACACCATCCTGGCCGCCCGTCAAGGGGTGGATGGGAGTGCGCCGGCAGGGCTGCTTATACTTTCCCACATGTTGGGCTTGGCCTCCTCCTCACAACATGTACACCGTAATTCCGCCGCCGCGACGGAGCGCGAGCTTCCCGGTCCTCTCGTGACCAAACCCCCTCACTTCCTGGCCCCGAAGCTTAACTCGAGTACGACAGCGTCGGCACTGGGACTTTGTGAAACGGCGACCCGGCGGCTGCAGGAAAGTCCCGTATCCGGCCTCGGCCTCGGCCTCGGGTTTGGCTCGGTCGCCCGAGGGCTTGTGCTTTTTTTTTCTTCTTCTTTTTCGTACCAGCGCTTCGTACCTCCGTATGAAGGGGGGAGGCAGGGGTTGGAGGGTTTGGCACGGGATCTTCGTCTCTCAGGGCTGGGCGCGCGTCTGGGAGGGTTCCATTTGGGTACCTGTGTCGTCTTGACGTGTATCAGATCGTTGATTCAAGAAAGCTGATGGCTTTGTCGGTATGAAGTGTTGAACGAGCAGCGAAAGCTCTAGCAAGACAAAAGAAGAAGAAGACTAGGCCAGAAGCGTCACATTCATCGGGCCGTGCGCGATGATCTCGGGGCTGAATAGGTATATATTTATTAAGCTGTAAACACTCGTGCAGGAAATTAGCTGGAGATGCAACCAGTGTGTTGGGCTCAGTACTCTACTCAATTAAAAGATTTCGCTTAGCTTTAGCGTAATCGAGCCTACGGTACTTGGCGTTACCTATCTCAAGCTAGTATCAAGGACATAATTATGTTCTCAAGGTTATGCTCCTCAGCATCAACGTTTTGTTTTCCCCTTCGTCTAGGACCCTCACGAGGTTCTAGTCGGGCTCGAGGGGCTCCCAGCATTACCAGCCAAGCAATGACAACGGAGCTTGACCTATCAACATACTCACCTTCTAGAAGCATGAAAACTGCCAATCCCGATCCTTGCTGACTGACCACGGCGAATTTTGAAGGGTAGCGAAACTAACGGTATGCTCCATTAGCATGTGGCCGCTATTTTCACCATTTGATTTCTGTCCCAATCCATCCAGCATCGAAAGCAGAGACCAAGGTACTGTTCTATAAACATTCAAGTTCGTATTGTACATGTCTCGGGCATCTGTCTAGTGTCGACTGCGACATACAGTCCATGAACGCCGCCGCAATGTATCGATGTACAAGTGGAACCGGTATCCCGCGTCCTTCGCTTTAGTTTCCGTATCGTTCCGCAACGGCGGCCCTTTGGACTCAAGGCATACACTCATATCCCGTGGGACAAGTGACCTCCAAAGCCGTCCCTCCATGGCCGTCCCTCCCTTCCCCCTTGTCCATTCTTCCTCCTGTTCCCATCCTCCATTGTATCTACGGCTTGATCGCGACCCCTACGCTTTTTGCCGTACTAACCACGCTCTTGCACAAACCCTCCAAGCTCAGTCCACTCAGCCTCAACTCACTCTGCTTAATCTTCGCAATCTCAAAGACGTGCTTCAGACTAATCGTCCCCACGATCTCACTCCCACTCTTACCCTTCAGCTTTCCCTTGCGCGGCTCGACGTTTGCCGCTTTCAGGAGCATGTAACTCGTTGTGGGCGTGCGGATCTCGAAGTGGAACGATCTGTCAGGGCGGACGGTTACACGCGCGGGTGTGGGCGTGCCGGGGACCATGTGCGCGGTGCGGGCGTTAAATTCCTGAATAATGTGTTAGTTCGTTTGGCCAGGTTGGATCTGACCGGAATGAACTGTATTTGAGTTGAGGGTGAAGGTTACGAAATAGGCAGGGAGTCGTACTTTGCAAAAATCTATTGACTTCACACCTTTACTTCCCAGCGCAGGACCAACGGGCGGACTGGGCGTTGCTTGCCCAGCTCCTACGATCAGCTTCACGATCTGGTCTGTTGCTTGCTTGGCGCGCGACATTGTTGCGACTATGTGGTTGTGGATTGGCGATCTTGAGAGCTGGATGAGGTCGGGACTGTGATACCGGGCTGAGAAAGTGTGGATACTGGCGAGTGAGGCTGAACCTTGGAGATACAGTAGTGTCAGGCCACGTGACTGACTTTAAATTATGTATTTGTCTTTCACAGTCTGTTCTGACTGCTTATTACGGTAGAAGGAGATCTGCATGGGCAGTTATCTAGTATCAGGCCAGAACAATCTCTACTTTTTCCTACTTCTCTAACATAGCCGCCGAGCGAGTAGGTTTTTAACCCTGTGCACATTTCGAATAACCCAAACCCCCCAGAACGGATAAAAAAGACATGTCCAAGAGGACTAGGGTTGACTGAAACTTCTGTGATCACAGATCAAATAAATATATCTTATGATTCTCCGAACACTACCTACCTACCCAGGTACCTATAGACAAGTTTCGTCTAAATTCTCGCCCAGCCTAACGATTGCCATTTCCAACCTTCCGACGGTCCGACCATCCCACACTTTTGGATGGAGCGAGCTGAGAATATTTCATTCGAAATTTCATGATCCCTAGCCGGGATGTCATCGTCAGAGGGCAGGAAAGTCGAGACGGGCTTCGACGTTTCAGGATTGGAAACCAGGAAAAGGGTGAAAGCGAGAATCTCGCGTTCCTTGCATGACATGAAGAAATCTTATAACCAGCTGTGTATATAATTGACGGCAAAACAACCTCTAAGTATCAAGTATCAGAGATAGAGATTTCCTTGGAAGGTAGAAGAGCAAGGGGCTCTTTACCTGGTTCGAACTGCTCGATGGAGAACATGCGGGTAAAGTGCAATACCGTATGCGATTTTAAAAATTTGCCCTATTGTCTCTAAAGACTAAAGATTCGAAGTTGCGGGTATATTGCCTATGGTCGGGGAGTTGATAAGATGAGGGAAGTGAAGTCAGGTTCCTAAGTTCGATAGATGCCTCAAAAAGGTGCAGTAGGAGAACTTTAAGAGGCGCTGATCTGGGGATGAGAAGCGAGAGATGCTTAATCGAGTCAAGCATATTGATTGTAAACCCAATCACGAGTCGTACGTCAGCCTCCCACTTCCCATCATCATTCCAAGCTTCCTTCGACCATTTAAGACGAGGAAATGACCCCAACAAGATTTATGCTGGGTTGCATGTTGGTGTAGAGGGTATCAAATAGGTCCATGAATGTAGGCAATATGAAAGGAGAGAACTTAATTGTATGGCGTCATACTATCCTAACTTCTGCAGTTGATTCTGATGGGATTCCAGGCGATAGGTCAGATGTGCTCTACGTCAGATATGCAGCACAATCTAGACCAAGCGAAGATCCTAGTTTCCAAAGCAGTGGAAAGTGGCGCAAAGGTGTGCTCTTACCCAGCTGTCTAGAAAAGAACAAGACCATATTACTTATCTCACATGGACTACTGTGCAGGCTCTTTTTCTACCCGAAGCTTCGGATTATATCAGTCACACCGGACCCGAAAGCCTCACTCTTGTCCGTCCAGCAGAAAGCAGCATATATGTCCAAGGCTTGCGGAAAGAAGCCAAGAACAACAAGATAGCTATTACCGCAGGTATTCATGAACCCGGCGATAATGGGCCCGGCAAGATCAAGAATACCGCCATCTGGATTTCCGAAGACGGGGAAATTGTTCAGAGGTATCAGAAGTTGCACCTCTTTGACATGGAACTTACAGATGGGCCTCGTGCCCACGAGGGAGAGTACGTATTTGCCTTGTATGTTCGGTCGAAGTGCTCTGACATGGTTGTAGCATAATTGAGGAGGGCGCGGAAATCCTTCCCCCTTTCCAAACCTCAGTGGGGATTGTGGGCTTACTGATATGCTTTGATGCAAGTCATCCAGCCGCGAAGGAGGCAATTGCTGATTCGAAATACAGCTTCGATTCCCTGAAGTTCCACTCTCGTTGAAGCGGCAAGGGGCTCAGATTATAACTTATCCCTCAGCTTTTACTGTCCCAACAGGTAAAGCGCACTGGGAGGTATTGCTTCGAGCCAGAGCCATTGAGACGCAGTCTTATGTGATTGCAGCGGCTCAGGCTGGATACCATAACAAGGTTCCTGGCCGCGTATCTTATGGCCACTCTATGATCGTGAGTCCTTGGGGGCAGATCATTGCGGAGCTCGGGGGAGACTTCAATGGGCCGGAAATAGCAACAGCTGCGATTGACCTTACAATTGTAAACAAGCTTAGGAGTGAAGTACCCCTGAGAAGGAGAACAGATGTCTACCCGGAACTATAACTTGAAACTATAGTCAGGCAACGGTACTTTCAAGGAGGAACTCTGCTGAATCGTCTGTACTTATTAGTAAGGCTGAACGCATGAGACACTAATGCCCAACGAACAATGCCAGCCCAGATTGAAGGTGAATCACATGAATCAAGAGTTCTTGACTTGCTCATTCTGATACAAGCTTTAGCATTGTATGTCCAGATGTGGCTTGTACATGAACTGTGCTTGGGGAAGACCCTTGTTAAAGGCACGCCCGGCTATTTGCTGACGTAGCCAACCGCGGCGGGGCGAGGCTCATGTTTTGCCCAAAACCTCCCTCAAGAAAAGGGACGAGATCCCCTCTTCTCACAACAAGAGTACACTCCTCATCCACAACCATAAACCAAGCCTGCACACTCTTTCAAGAAATCATTCAAGATGATGAACTGGGCGAAACAAAAGTATGGCAATCTGCACCTCTTGCTCCGTCTTTTGCTAACCACCTTTCTGCGTCGTAAGGCTGGCTGATGTCGCCGGTACTCGTGAACCAATATACGGCCCTGATGCAATCCAACCTGTCGGTCTACAAACTGCAGAAACACCATACACTGAAATAAACAGAGAGGGGTTCGCTTGGGCAGCTCTGAATGTAACAAGCGTGGAGACCGAGGTATTTTACCTGATAAAAGAGGGAGGCCCAGTCGCATTTGTACAAGTCATTCACAGTAACGTCGGGTATGGTTTCCAAAGAACCCCCTGGAAACCGTGGCTAATCGTATTATAGCGGTATTCGGACAACTTCCCAGTTCAACTGTAAGATATACTACCCTAAGAAGGATAACAAGCCCAGCTTGTGGTCCTCGGACCAGCTTGCAGATGTGGACTTCAGCGACGACCAGAACAGCTTCTACGCCCAAAACCTAGCCATTGAACTATCGGAGGACGGAAACACATACGCAATCAAATCTCTTACAAACGAGGCTTCGGTTGTCAACCTCACAGTTACTAGAACCGCCCCCGCTTTCCATGTTGGAAAGGACGGCAATACATACTTTGGCACAGACCCAAAAGCACCATGGGGCACGCTGAGACACGCTTTCTGGCCCAGGGCTACCGGATCGGGAACGATCACAACTGCAGATGGGCCAATTGACTTTGCGGGTAGCAAGGCGATGTTTGTCCACGCTCTTCAAGGCATGAAGCCCCATCACGCTGCTGGGAAGTGGAAGTTCTGCAACTTTCAAAGCGATAATTACTCTGCTATCATGATGGAATTCATCACGCCTGCTTCATATGCCAACACAGCTGTTACCGTCGGTGGGCTTACCAAGGGCAACGAGATCATTACCGCTGGATCGTCAGGAAAGGGGACATGGACCAAGGTCAAGGAGGACATAGTCAGTGGGGCTGCACCACCGGAGGCCGCGAAATTCGAGTGGAGTGGCAAGACCAAGGATGGGAAAGACGTGACCGCAGTAATTGATTGTACACTCACCGATCACTTTGACAGGATCGACATTATGGCTGAAGTCCCAGGATTCGTCAAGTCAATTGTAGCTGGAGCCGCCGGAACCAAACCATACATCTACCAAGTAAGCCTCTCTTGTTATATCAACCTAACCCTTCCAAATTCTTACATGATGCAGTACCCAGATACTCTCACCACGCTGAAGATTAAGATTGGAGATGAAGAGATCACTGAGGAGGGAACACTCTACTGCGAGGCAACTTTTATAACGACAGAGTGAGCGGTCACAAAACGGTGTGCATATTTTCTTTAACCACTGTACGGCGTTTGAGTAGAGGCAAAGTAAACAGCACATTCGTTGGGTACCCTGTAAGCATTGCGAATCGAATTCTTGTTGGCGTTATCTAGTAATAGAGTCTCTTTGAGAAGGCTTGTTAACATCCAAATATTGACCCCATGTATTTCCTACGTGATGATAGCCTTGTTCTCGGGGATTTTATCTCCTAAAATTCAATTATTTGATTGATGATCCTGTGATAATCAATTTTGGTTGAAGTTGTACCAACATCGAGCCCACTAACCCCGCAAACGCGCTATAAGTCGAACAAAGCACGAGGCTCCGCACCACTTCCTTCGCGGTCTCCACTTGTTGACTGTCGACACCCCTTTCAACATTCCCGAGGCAATCAATACACGGTATCAAAACTCAAACGCGCACCAACTCTTGGCCAACCTTACATAGTAGTTGAACCATGCGCTCACTCAAGATGCCGCCGTCCTCGGTACGCCCCGGCCCCTCAGCCGCAGTTCCCTCTGGCTCCCGACCGGTTCGCTCTGATGGCAGACCCGCTGTTGCGGGGAAGGGACTAATTACTAAGGCTGCTGGGCGCGGTGTGGCTTCGAAGGGTCTGGGAATGGGATTTGGAAATAACAAGGGCAAAGGCAAGGGACTTGGTTTCACTACCAGGAGGTGAGTGCGCCGAGATTGCCCCTACGACTTTCCACCTCCCATTCTTTGCCGCGGGGCTAATTGCATGATTCTTTATAGATCTCGCAAGCTTGTCAAGGATACTATACTGGGTGTGAGTAAGTAAACCCTCGTCGGCAAGATGATGGCGACAAGTGCTGATATTGATTGCCTATAGCCAAGGGGGACATCCGGTATGTCAAACCGCAGCCGGTCCAATACGATTGGAACGACTTCGAATCTTGATACTGACAAAGTGTAGTCGCATGGCCAGGCGTGGTGGGGTGAAGAGGATATCCGCTGGTGTCTACGATGAAGTAAGAACGGCCTTGAAAGCCCGTTTGGCAGAAGCAAGTTACTTCCCTATCCTTATCTGCCTCTATCAAGCTAACATTCATGCATAGATTCTCAACGTAACCATCACGATAACTGAGTATCAAAAGAGAAAGACGATCACCGTGTTGGATGTGAGCTGCTTGCTTTCTATGTAGACAGTGACGGAAGCTTGGGCTGACTTGATATTAATAGGTCGTGTTCGCCCTAAAGCGCCTCGGTCGTCCCATTTACGGATTCGACCAAGACACTTATGAATCTGGCAAGAAAATGAAGAATTGAACTGTAGATCTAGATCGATTACTTCGCCAGTTCCCGAAAAGCACATCTCGACCGTTATTTGCACACGCCAGATCTCAACGGATTCTTTCTGCGCATACGTCTCAGAATGGAAGTAAGATCTGTTTTGCATCAACTTGCTATGAAGTGGCCAGGATTTCGAGGATCATGGTTTCTTCTCACAGCTGCAAAGTCGGTTCACTCATCATCTGGAGTTGGGGAATAGGGTTGTATATGGGTTGGCGCGGTTCGGATTGGGCCGAGGTTTCTGCTTGCTGTCTTCCTTGTCTTTGCGGTATTTTTGACTGCTCTGTCTACCATAACCACGACTGTTAGGTAAAGGGACCGGAAGATGTCCATAGTATGCCTCAGAGAACTTGAGTAGTTTATGATTCTACCTCGTCCCTCAGTTGCTTTTGGTATCATTGCGCTAACTGCTTGACAATTCCCACAAACGAACAAAACAATCAGAGAAGATTCTATCTTCCCTCCATACGTCCCTAACTTTCCACCTCTCACCTCCACCGTCCCTCTACTCATCGGCCTTCTCATCTCCTCTACTCCTTCGCCGCCTGCTCAGCCCTCCACTTCACACTTTTTAGCATCACATTGCATTGCAGGCGTTGGAAGAACTCTGACCACACCGAACATAACAAGTAGAGAAGGCCACGAACCAAAGCATCCACCTCCCTCCTACTCGCGCCCCCGTTCCACACCGTCACTCCAGATCCTCGCCTTCCTAGCCACCATGATACTGCCCATTCTCAATCCTCCCCTTGCGGTGGAAGTACGTGCACGTAGCGCAGAACCGGTGAGTATGGCCGGGAATGAAACCGGCGACGAAGAAGAGCGTCTTGAGTGGGCAGCCCATCCCAGGCCCGCAGACGAGCAGTATGGAGACAGGGGTGACTTGGTGCGGGGATATAGCTTGAAGGGGAGGGCGAGGGGATAGGGGACGAATGAAGGATATCTTTATGAAACTCATGATGTGATCCAGAATCGCCGTAGGGTGGAGGGTCGTCGAGACGTTTCTTGCTTGCTAAGTTTGAGTGTGAATATTTTCCCCTCTGCCTCGTGTGAAGTCCAGGCTTGAATTTTGACATGCGATTTATATACAGACTCATGCATTGAAGTATCACTCCTAGTCAATAACTTCAAAGCACAAAGCGATCTCACAAGTCTCCATCATAACAGAGAAACAGATCTGCTGACTATCGGCCGATCTCGCTATCAGAGTTCAGGTAGTGGCATTTACCTTCAACGCCGACGAGACAATAGACTTCAGCCTCGAGCGCGGCATGAAATTTCGATTTACAAAATCGGCTGCAATTCTTGCGTAAGCTCTGATGAAAATAGTGGCTGTGGATTTTTTGTTTTACAGATCAGGAGGGGAAAGCTTTGAGCAGCCCATTTGACGGCGCCAGTGAGATGGATCTGGGAACCGACTTTCAAATCACCGCCAAGGATTCTTTGAAAGTCTATGATTAACGAACTGATGATTTGAGAGAAGATTGGCTAATCATGTCGCCAGTGAAGCATCATATTGGAATACGAGGGAGATGACGACCCAACACCTGTACGCGGTATCTCCTACGAACCTGCAGATTCTTTATGTTCTTTCTAATGAGTATATAGAAACGAGATTAAATCCTTTCGACTATGAAATAATCAAACCCTGAGTTGAATAGAGCTAGAAATTTTGAAAAACTTGAAATCGACTTTTTTACCACCTCTTTTATGATACTCTTTACTTTCGACATCTCCTTACGTATTCAGGGATTACTCAAATATACACCTATCACTAGAGGAAGAGCTTTATAGTACATACAAAAGGGAATAAGGCGGGTTATTGCATATAAGGAAAAGGGAGAGAGGAAAGGATATGTTACAAAGCCTCATAGCTTTTGAAGAGTTCCTTCAAAAGCTGAAGTCGATAAGAGGGGTTATATTTAATAGCTGCCGCTCACTAGCAAGATGCTTAATAAGACTATATAAGTAGCCGCTATTAGCAAGAAGAGCTTATCCTAGGAAAGAGAACCTAAGGCGACTCTATTTGCCTAAGCGCCTCTTCGAGAACGTACTCATCCGAAAACTAGAGAGAGCAACTATCGACTAAGATGTATGTTAGATCCTCAACTAAAGTATCAGAGTTCCCAGGTACTAGTGGCCCAATAGTGAATTACAAGGAGTTTTTATACTGGTTTTCTCCTTATACCTAACCCGACCATAGCGTTTTTCGCTTGTGCAATACAGTTTTGAACTAACACAGTATGTTGAAAAAATGGATTGTGAGCTGGCGAATGGGTACTGTAGAATCTATCTGTACATAATAAAAAAAAGAAAGAAAGAAGGAGGGAGATTACTGGAAAGAAGTGTTTGTGCATTCTACGCTCTCAGTCTATGGTCCCCTCACGGAACAAGAAATAACCAAGATCAAAGTCAGTGTAAGCGACGCGGGGGTGGGTACTGTAAACATTCTGGCCAATGCTGAGGCTGAAAACAAATGCAGTCTCTCTACAGCCACCCCAGTGTCGCTTTATCTTCGCTTAACAAAAGATACCCAGAACCTTCTCTCGAAGCTTGGAATCAAGATGATCTTTTTCCTTTGATTCACACGGGTCGAAATAAAATCATTACCTGTATCTACTCAATCGCTCTTCCGAATACTTTTTGCAACCATTATCCAATCCGCAAATATGGTATGCCTTCTCTTCCCTTGCGAATAGAGGGGACAAGGAGCGTTAAGAGCTCAGTAGTAGGAGTCTATGAGCAGCTTTCTCTCCCCCCCCTCGATTCCATTCACTGCTCCTTCCCACATGGTGCGCATAAAAGACTCAAACTGACACTATCCCTCAGTCCACCACTCTCAAGTCTATCCGCTCGCTCGCACCTCTCCTCGACCGCGTCCTGGTCCAACGCATCAAGGCTGAGACCAAGACCGCATCCGGTATTTTCCTCCCAGAGTCGGCCGTGAAAGAGTTGAACGAAGCCAAGGTCCTGGCTGTTGGACCCGGAGGTCTTGATAAGGATGGAAAGAGAGTAGCTTGTGGTGTCAAGGCTGGTGACCGCGTGTTGATTCCTCAGGTGGGTTGATCAGATACTTTTCCTCGACTTGATGCTTGCGGAGGATGGCCAATCAAGCCTCGGGATAGTATTTGGTGACGGTGGAACTAAAGATTGTGTTGGGGAGGAGGCATCTTGAGATACCAGGATTCTGGCCATAGCTGACAAATTTGCAGTACGGTGGCTCCCCAGTTAAGGTTGGAGATGAGGAGTACTCTCTATTCAGAGATCACGAGTAAGTCTTCCTTCCTCCATGCTCCCATGTCTCTAGATCTAATGACTGCAATAGTATTCTTGCCAAGATCAACGAGTAAAGCCCGCGATGCCACCAAGCCATTCAGGCGTGGGAAGAGGTGATTGTACTATACATGTATAAAAGCACAGCGTGCGGTGACTGGAAGCCACAACGGTGACTGCAAACAGAAGATAGGATGTAGTCTGTGTGCTTAATGGAGTATCTGGGTGGGAAGAATACTGATGCAAAATGATATCTCCTCTCTTGTACATTCTATCTCTCCGAACAATCCATTTGGTACTGTGAAGAGGCTATCGTGTCTGCTATAGAATCTCGAATATCGTGGTTACTGTGGTCATGATCTATCTATTTTCCACACCTCCAGGCTGTTCTGGCAGGGTACATGGTATGTCTACCAGTATCTGTTTTACCAAAAGGAACATTCTAAAAATGTTTAAACCAGGAATATTGTCCTGGTCAGTTGAAGATGCAGCTCTCTTCAATTCGAACAAGAGTTAAATCTTCTGCTCTGGAATTCGAGACGGTTGCTTGGTCTCATAATAGTAATAATACTTACATCAAAGAACATAGCAGGAGTCTCCTCTGCTCATTGGTTCTAGTTAAGTTTTGTGCGAATGATTTGTCATTATCAACTATCTGCTTAGGTATTTGCTATTGTCCGTGTGTTGTGTATGCTAGCACAATAGCAAGAAAGGGAAGCAATCTCTAGTGACACTTTAGTAAAAGCCACATCTGAAAGTTTGTTGACATTGTCCTTGCCTCGGAACTGCATTCCATAAAGAACTTTTCAAGCTGCCTTGTATGGCCTACTTCTTCTCTTTTCATCATCGCTAGCAAACGTTGAACTTCATATCCTGCACCACTCTAATCTACTACTACCGTTGATCTCTTCGATCAAGATGAAGCTCTCTGGATTAGTATTTGCTCTCGCAATACCACAAATCGTGGCTGGCCATAGTGTGTTTACCAATCTCTGGGTTGATAACATAAACCAAGGCGATGGTACCTGTGTGCGAATGGCAATGGATCCTGGCAGCGCCACAGATCCAATCAACGATTTACAGAGCAATAATATGGCTTGTGGTAAGCCCAGTATCCTTCCATCTCAATGCATGCTTTTAATTAAAAAAAATCGCGATAGGCTTCGATGGCACACAAAGTGTGGCTCGAGTTTGTCCGGTCAGAGAGGGCGCCAAGCTGAGCTTCGAATTCCGGGAATGGGCAGATAAGTCCAAGCCTGGCGCCATCGATGGCTCTCACAAGGGCCCTTGCTCTGTCTATATGAAGAATGTCGGCTCGGCAATCAACGACACAGGCGTTGGAGAAGGATGGTTCAAGATCACTACTTCTGGCTACGACTACAAAACGTCCAAATGGTGCACCGAGCTGCTCGAGGCAAATAACGGTTTTTTCTCTTACACAATACCAAATGATCTCGCAGGCGGGTATTACCTCGTTCGACCTGAGCTACTCGCTCTCCAAGAGGCCGACAAAATTCCTCCAAATCCTCAATTTTATGTCGGTTGTGCTCAGATATTCCTCGACTCGGAAGCCACGGCGCTCCCGAGGGACACCGTCAGTATTCCCGGCTATGTGGATATAAGTAATCCGTCGGTTTTATTCGACATCTACAATCCTCAGTGGCCATACCCAGAGCCTGGACCGAGGGCGTACGAAGCCGGAAAGAGCAGAATCCGCGAAGTCAAACCTTTAGAGGAGCAGACTGAAGGTCTACTTCCCCAGAATGTGGAGATGGTCAATGCCAACTGGTGGGGTGTGAAGCTGGATAACTATCATACTGAGGCTGGCTGCTGGAACGTGAGTCGACTTTTTAGTTCTCCCTTTGAGAACCGGCTGAAGTGACTTTTATAGGCAAGCAAAGCATGTTACGGTCAGGCCACTACCTGTTACGAAACTGCGCCACCAACAGGTTCCAAGAACTGTACACTATGGGAGGAGAATTGTAATGGAATCAGAGACGCCTGCGACAAAAGCGTTTTCGATGGCCCTCCGAAGCTTTCTGATATTGTGACTGAGTAAATTGGCTTCTGGCGATGGACAAAGCTCTGCTAGTCTTTCCATCTCAACTACAGGCATACCAAGCCAGCTCACTGGAAGCTCCGTAAGCAGCAGCTCCTCTATAGTGAGTACGACTTTCAATGCTCCTGGGATTTTTGTCACTACTGTTGCTGTGGATGGTTTGACGCCGGTTGTCGTTACATTCACCGCTTCGAATTATAGTGGCTCTGGTAGCTCTAGTAGTTCTGATGTATCGGTTTCTGCTTTTTACAACTCAACTTCCTCGGCCATCGAATTTTCAGGCGGCTGCGAAACCTTACCAAGTACCTCTCCCCCAGCTCTGTCATGACTGGATCTATATCGTGTTGTCTTCGACCTGACTGGACATCACTTGCATCTGATAAGCCTAGCTCTCATTCCATCTTTGATCTCATGACTGGAGTTGGCAAAACTACCATGGGCCCGGAAGTTCCGTCTCTTGCTGGGACGCTCAATACCGGGATGATCAGCTCTTTTAGTTCCACTTTGACACCATCGATGCCAGATTCATCAGCTTCGATTATCTGCCCAGTTTTCATCACGGGTCACTCTGGAATCGTAGTATCAATCCTTCATAATAGTCCTACACTCCCAATACCGTGACTCGACGTAACCAGCCGGCCAACTAGTGCTCCCCTCACTGGGTCGTATTCCCAAGTTGAAACTCGAAGCTTCTCAAGCGTCCCGATCACGACGCGTTATACTGATACAAAATCGGCCAAAGAGAAACCACGGACATACACATCCTCTTAGGCCTCGATCTTACCATTTATTTCAACTTCCTTGTCTTCAACTTCAGAGACGACATCTTCTGCTTCAGGTCCTCAAGCCTCGAGCTCATCCCCTATCACAACCTTGTCTTCCTCAAATGCTTCGAATCGAGCTACAGGGATCTCATCGCCTCGTGGCTCTCAGATCTCAAGCTCATCCATATTAGGCCAATCGAGTCTGAGTGTCTTCATTGTTGTTTCGTCTTTGTCATATTTATCAGTCTTACATACAATATGCTCGGAAACAACAGAAAACCCCAGATCGAGCATCTCATCTTAGGCAGCTTCATCACTTCCAATATCCCCAGACAATCACATGAGTTCCGGTGTCCTCACAGCATCAATACCTATCACATCTATACCCGAAGGACTCAACATCACCCCCGTGCAAACCGGCTCATCTACTCTCCAAATCTTCCAACCCCAGTCCGCAGTTGCCAGAGGAACTCTCATACAGACACACGAGCTCATTTGGTCATCAAAGACACCGTCTGTGGGCTAATTAAGAACGATGTCTGCAAAGAATCATGGTTTTCGGCTTTCGGCTGGTGCACAGCTGACCAGAAGAGCCGCCGTGATAATTATCAAGAGGCCCAAAATTTTTGCGGGATCGAGGGTATGAACTCTGCTTCTATGAAGCTTGCTGACCTGATACTGAGCCAAAATGCGTCTGCGAGTCCCAGTCCTAAACGGTTGTTGAGGGCTTGGCGGGGGGTTGAGATTAATATGGCCACTCCTTGGGTATTGTCGTAGCCTACTGGTTGTATATATGCAAGTTATTGATGAAGCAATTCATCGCAGACAATCGGCAATATTTGTGAGCTTCATGCGGAATGTGAATCATTGGGTTTCGGTTTCATGGCTTTAGATTTCGTTTCGCACGTGATTCTACCTTTGGATCGTTCTGTTCACTGCGATGCCATGGCTGTGAGGAGGATTTCGCAACTACATGCATTGTTTTGATCAACAGGTTGCTAATGGCCGTTTCACCTATCTCTTTTGCACAGGGCCGGAGAGACGTGGACCGTCTATTAGTCTAAATTCCCTGAAGCTTTTCGCCTTCTGCAATTCACGATATACTAACACAGGATAGTAGACCTTACTCTGGGCTCTTTTTCTCTATGCGTTGGAATATTTTTTCAATCCGTCAAAGCAAAACTATTGTTGATATCTTAATTTCTACTTTTCTGCTCAGTCCAGACATTTGAGGATGGCGTGTAAATCAGGAAGTGCAAATTACCTACTTTCCTGACTCGCCCCAGATGAATTGGTCTGGACAGATCTGGGACCCAAGATGGGACGGTCATAGACGAGCCCTCCAAGCTCTATTTGACGAAGAGTGGGGTCTGTACAGACTTAGCCATATTTCATGACATAGTCTAGAGTCATGAATTTTCCTCTTGGGATCATTACAGTGATCAACGTAATGATTGCATACATATATGCGATTTCTCGGATCACAACAGCTAGCGTTTTTGGTCAGGCCAAATCAGATACCTGGGTTTCTGCTTGGGATTCGAATGATTAATGGTTCGATTCAACGCAAGTACCCAATAGCAAATAGAAAGAAGGCAAGTAGTGATTTGCCTTCCGTTACTTGAATAATCTTAAAAACTGCAACTCTCAATTTTTACAAAGCGGTGCTTTCAAACCGTGAATAGCAACTGCTTTAGTTAGATAATTGACTTCCTAAAGTGTCAATCAACTAGTAAACTAAGTTTAATATAATAGATCTAATACTACGATAGACCTTAACACGCAACCTCTCTATGCATTTAGGAATTTCTCTACGCTATCTTTCGTAGTATTAGAATAAACCTAGAAAGACGTCTTGTCTTCTGCTAAAGACACTATGCATCCAATATCAATTGACCTCTGCAGCTGGTGACTTTACAGACATGCACAAAAGACCCAGGCTAGGGACTGAAATCCAGAGACAAGGCCCATATAAATTCTCAAACGAAAAAAAGGCCATTAATGACTTGATCAGGAGTGCCTAATACTTTTGTTTAAAAAAATAGCAATCAAAGGCAAGGTACATAGGGCAAAGAGGTCTCAAAATGTCCGTTTGTAAAGCAAGACAACTGGATCATAAATATATTTGCAGATCAGTGCAAATGGAAATCTAAACCTCGCCTATTCAGATGAGGGGAGAACAAAAAGGTAGTAAATATACTGCCTGAACAACATTAAGCAGGTTAATTCTTGGCCAAAGTACTCCCATGACTTGCTCGCCGATCAATTTCTCACGGCAACCACAGATCTGATAGCTTTTGATACAGATATTATGCATGTGATTTGATCGTGATGATCTGCCACACACTGACTGGAACGACGGCAGCGTGTTCAAGCGGTGCTGCCATCGCATTCCTCATCATTCTCGTCTTGCGCATCCTTTGGAATGCTAGACCAAGCGGACATGTCTTTCAACTACGAGCCGAACAACTGAAGCCAGAGAGTATGGCGGTGACTCAGAGTACCAAAATTTGGTTGAACCAAACGCTTATCATCAGAATTATATTTGTCGTCGTCGCTGTCTTCTGAAAGTGGACAAGCTTGTTCTTAAACTGCCAAGCATGGATGGCCCCTGCATGGATGGCCAGCATCGCAAAAACCAAGACAACCGCCGTCAGGACATTACCATTCCGAAGTATCTTCTTCTACTCCTCGAACAAAATTCGGTCTCTGTGTTGACAATAAATTATCAGCTCTACTACCTAGTTCCTGTAACCGCTGAGAGCTTCTTGCAATGGACTTCTCAGACATTTTGTGAATATTCCCAGCCACCTACAAACACACTACGTGCTATTGCGCCTGCAACAAATTTACTTAGCATGTGCTAATATATCTTCTTTCCGCAGTCGCATTGTCAACTTGGCCGTTGGTGGTTTGATGGTTGTGGGCGGTATCTTCCATATCACGCCAGCTACAATGTGAGCATCTTGCGATCATGCTGGGAATTCAACAGACACTGATATATGGCACCTAGTACGCATGTTGTGGTTGCAGTCTACCTCATCATCTTTGGTCTTGGTATATGCTCTCCATCGGCTAAATGAATTCTGTGCTAACTATCATTTCAGCTACTGCGCTCCTCGGTCCGTTCCAGCTCCTGAACTACGAGTACCCACACTGATCCCAAGCATAGAATTCCAGATCCCTCCACAAGTCGCTCGATATGCCTCGTTCTTGTTCTCTTTCGTTGGCCGCGGGGTTTGTACGTTCCCCATACTTTGACTCTGGGATTTTGGAATATATTAAATGGCTAATACTGGGTAGTTTACATCTTCGTCGGCACCCTCCTTCTAGAGACTGGCATCATAGATATTATCGCTGGTACTCTCATTGGACTCGTCGGTATCGGATACGTCGTACTCGAATTTGTTCCATCGATTGAACCTCCCCAGAACATGCGCGAGGCAGATGGAGGCTGGGGAGCAGAGCAGGTTTAGTCAAGCTTATCGACATGACACAAATGGACTGCTAAGGGGATGGTTGCAAAATCATGGGAAGGCTTTGATATATATACATGCGGTAGCGAGGATCGAAGTTGGTCTCACTTGCACCCACGGAAATTCTCAGTCTACAACGCACATTTTCGAAAGTCTTCAGCTCGGGATTATACGGCATCTGCGTCTGCTGGTTATTGGAGGTGTAAGAGATTGAGACGCCTGAGTGCCGGGCGTGATTCAAGTTTGAGTATAATTAGTGTACCAAATGCGCTAAAGGGAGTTGATGATACAATAGAGGGTCTGGTTTCTTTTCTTCCGTGTACATCAGTTACAAAGTCGATTGCAGATCTCCCAATGAGGCGAATATTGTTTGCGTTTATTTTTTTTATCAGAATCAGTTCTAGGTTCTTGCTCGCAAATTCTGGGAAAGTCCATGAGAGGTTAACTTTTGAGTAAACCATCTTTGCCCCGGAAATGACCGAGTGTCTGCTCAGAGTAATCAATCCTTTTCATTAACTTCTTTCGAATTTTTTTTGACAGTGTCATTCCGTAACTGCTATCTTGCTTGTTCTTGGAATTCGAGGTCAAAATCCCAGCTCCACGCTTTTCGTGTGACTAGGTGAACACAAGAGCAGACACTTAGCCAAGGGCTTTTCAGGATTAAGTGGGTGGCAGAATTTCTTATCATCTATAAACACTTCAGCGTCTTGATCACCCCAGGAATCATGCGAAAAGCAGTGTATGAATAGCCACGTTCTTGTATGGGCATCGAGCGCAGCCCCGCCTATGAATATGCTATCGCAATGCAGAGGCTGCGATTTCAATAATGTCGGCCATCTCTTCCTTGGCGCATTACAGTTGCGGGGGTCAAGTAAATGTATGTACTCAAGTTTGAGAAGAGCAGGGGTTGACAGCGCTGAGGATTTAGACAGTAGCACGCATCTTTCTCCTAGGGCTGCAGATTTTAGAGGACCTGCTTTTTTTCCAGATATACTTGCAAGCCTTCTACACTCCGGAAGCATATCCAGTCATATCGTTTTATTGTACGGAGCTTGACATTTCTCTAAAAACAAGTAGAAACTCATGCTGGCTACTGAAACCCCTCCGCTCCCTCAAAATTACATGGCCTTGTAATATCTCACGCAAAATCCTGACTGGCGGGGCTATTTTGCTCAAGAAGCCCTTAGCCGCAGATGCTTCATATACAGCATGCGTGGCCCACGGGACTGCTAGTACGTAATTTTCTTTCCAAAATTTTATCAGCAAATCTGGGCATCGGCGGCGGCAGAGTAGGAATGAGTGCATATGATCAGAAGTCTTGAGAGCACGGTGTTTCAGCCCACCAGGAGTGCTTGAACATGTCTGATTCACTGATAATATATTGAAAACTTGTATCTCAAGCTCTGGTTATTTGATTTTCTTCAAAAAGCCAGCAGCAGCTGGCAGTTGAGAGCCAAGATTTTGTTGACGGTGATAACTCTTAGTCCTCATTTTCTTGCCGCAGGCATACTTCGCAGTTTAGATGACACATATCGATTTGTTTAGAAACAGAACGCCCCCTTTGTCATCTGGGTCCTTGCTAAACCGCTTCAGCAAGAATATGTTGAAGTGCCCACTCGTCTAACCAGTACCTCTATATTACACCATGGCCTCCGGACCAGTCTGGAATCTGGAATATCTTAAATAAGATCCCTTTGTAACTTTGCTTTTCTGTTTCGTCTTTCGTTGAAATACATGTTGGCTCTCGGGACGGATTTGGGAAGAGGCTGAGATCGTTACCCTTGATCATTTGAACTAGGTACCCGGTGGTTTTGTCGCGGGAATCGATGTTGAGAGCCAAAATACCCATTTCTGTACCTCAAGTACACCAAACCGATAATTCTCAGCTTGAGCAATCAGAGCTTCTGCGAAGAATCTACTGTTCTCTTTTTTGCCCTCGAAATTTCATAGTTCCATCTTTGGCTCTCTGGGGAGAATATCTTTATTGCATGATACGCCGAGACAGCGGCAAGATCTGTTATGTTCTCTTAGTGAGCATTAATATCATGTTTTTAGCATCTCCAACACCGTCATTCATGTGCCACAGCATCGGCTTCTTTAGTCATTTGTCTGTAGTGGACTCTGGCCTTGTTTTGCTGCTCATGCCGCAGAATCAAGCAATCAATGATCGCAAACACTTGCCTTCGCATCACAAGCAATATCTGAGTATTATTTCCTAAGTGAAAACTTTTACCGGTATGGGTGAAGGCTAGATCGAGGAATAATCTGAATGGGAGAGAGAAAGTGCAGCATTTATTGACCTGTTCCAAATCAGACGCAGGACCGCAAATCAACTGAAAACCAGGGCGAGAACAAGAAGATAGTAGTCACCCCTGGGCCTCAAACCCGCCCCCTAGTACCAAATGACTCCCGAACCAGAAACAACTCCACCAAACCACACCCACCTACAACTCTGGCCTCGCAACTCCCTGTTTCCCACACCCGTACCTGGAAACCCCCTTCGCATTCATACAAATTGTTCTCTCAAGCTCTCCATCCACCCCTTCCATGGCATGGCTCCAACTCCCATCCTCCTACTCCGTCTTCCAAAGTCCATTACTCGCCCAAACCCCGTCACCTGCCACTGTTGCAAACCCCTCCCCTGATCCGCCATGAATTTACGCAGATGATCCTGCCAGCTCTTGCGGTGGAGCATCTGCAGTGGCTCTTGGTTTTTGGGTCGGTCGTTTCACTGCTTCAGCCAGTATGCGGGGGTTCGTGGACAATTGGTGCGGACGTCTTTGTTCCGCTTGGCGGCTGTCTCTTCCCACGCGCGCTCGAAGGATGAGAAGGCTGCGTCTTCGGATGGCACTCTGAGATTCATGTCTGCGGGTTGGAGGTGGGGTGGTTGGATGCCCGGACGGTGTGCTGGTCGGTCGAATCAACTGGCTATCAAGTTGCGCCGGGAATCGAGCCAGGATTCGGATCTCCGGAGGGTGCTCGCCGGCTTGGGGAAGCGGAGTGAAGTGCCAGGCCGGACGGGAAGGATTGCTTTTGGCGAGGGAATGGGATCAAGGACGAACGGTGGAGGTGTAACGGTTATTGCTGGGATAGGGCCGAAGTCGAAGGGTGAGGTGTGATTGTGATTTCCGGGATGGTGATCGCTGCAGCGGGTGCTGGATGCGGAAGCACTGCTGGTGCAGGTGGAGGAAAAGGGTTTGCGATGATCGATCCGGAAAGATGAGGAGGCGACCGGGTTGGAGATTCTCTTGGTGAGACTTCTGGGACTGGCCCTTCATCTTGAACAGGCTCAATTGGAGGAGCCACGTCAACCAGGTCGTTGGCTGGCGAGGGGACGGCTTCTAGGACGGCAGCGGAAGCTGTTATGACCGCACCAGAACCGACTCTTTTTCTCCTCGGTGCGGACGAAGTAGGAGCCGCACGACGTTTCTTGGAGGGAGGCGGATGTTGTGGAAGTGGTTTTTGGGTGCCTCCGAAGAGGGCTTTAGTCATGCTTCGCGTCTGACGACGCATCGCCTTGGCGCCAGCTCTGGTCTGAGGAGCCATCTCGAAGAATTTATTAGTGGTCGGAGAATTGAACTGAGTAGTATTTGGCTTGAGAGTTGACAACAGAGAATGGCAGGTATGGCAAAGAAGGAAAGGAAGAAGACAAAATACGAGAGCGAAGAGTTTAAGACGTCTTGACAGTTCCAGTCACAATACGATACCACGCAACTTTTTATTCATATTCTTACGGCTCTCCTGGATTTGGAAATCGCTTCGTCGATATCCTTCTCATTGTTGTTGAGTGAAAAAGGGGTTGAGAGATTTTAAGCGAGCCCCCTTTCCTAGCGGCCCTAATCGCGAATTCGAGCACAATGGGAAGCTCATAGCCCTTGTCTTCAACTATTTCTCGAAGAGACGCTACGAATTCCCTGGTTCCGCGGACGACCTGTAGCTCGGTTCAGTTCGTCGAGTCAAGATCTATTCTGGAAGACCACTCACACTTTTCACCTAAGCTTTTGACCTTATCAACCTCATCACAAATGTCGCGCACCATCATACAAACCGAGAAGAGTGACATGGAATACCAAAACCGGGGAATCTACACTCCATCACCAACGCCATGTCTCTTGGGTGCAGTTTTCGGCGTCTCAAAACCACCGCGAAAACCACTAACGCAGGCAGAGTGACCTCCAGCCACCTCCTCTCCTCCAGCTGCAATTCCATCTAAAAAATGGAAAAAGCCAGCTCTAGAGCTGAGAGAAACACCGAGGCTAACCCCCTCGATGCCCCAGAAACCCGCCGCCCATATAACTCCCTCTCCAGCCTCCTTGACTTCCGCGCCGCTATCGTCTGAGTGCACGCAAAAACCCTCGCACGCCGCCGTCATCACCACGAGAATATTATCAATCGGCGTATGCCAAGTCTGAAGGAACTTCTGCTGGAACAAAGGAAGTGGATAAGGCCGTAGGAGAAAGTGAGGAAGATCCAGGGTGCGCGAGTTGGAGATCGGAGACGCAGAATTGGCAAGAAGGAGTTGCCAGAGCGGGAGGCTTGGAGGGTCATCAGAGAGAGCTTCTTGGCGTGAGAATTCAATCGGGAATGAGAGGGTGGCGGCCGCTGAGTATCACCGCGGTGGTTCGATGGAAATGGAGGATCTGCTCTGCGAGACGGCTTGGGAACCGATTGGCGCTACGCTCAGGAGTTGACAATTGAGCATAGATCTGTTTCTTGGCCTTCTTCCTGGGGCTTACTATCTAGCTTGGGTGGCAACTGAAGGTACGGTGCATGACAAGCCAATCGGTGAGTAGACTGTAGACAAGTGACTGGGTGCGATGCCTTGCGCGATCCTCCAGAGTCTCTAACGTATCTGGCATAATGAACTATCAATATATGAGATTGAAACCCCAATTTATCTTTCTGCAAAGCTTGCTCTGCAGTTATATCTTGCTCTGTGTGTAACCCGTACTACCTAGGTACTGTTGAAAGTTAAGCGAAAAAACCCCTTTCGCCGAGAATAGCCAGGGGGAGTACTTTGGGAGGATTTTAGATCGATATAATAGAAGTTAATGAAAGGTTTGTCGAGGCGATATTACACAGAGGATTCAAAGCACACTCGTTCCATTTGTAAAAAACTCTTAAGCTGTTTTTGCCTTCTACAACAGTTGGTCTATTGAAAATTTGTGGAGAGAGGTCGACTTCAATTTTAGTGAAGCTTGGTTGTCCCTTAAAACCCGTGATATATGTATAGCGTAAAATAGGGAACCATTTGACTCGCCACATTCTGTCTTACGTGGATCATAGACTTGGTACTGTTTTAATCAAAGCAATGATTTTAGTTGGCAGTCAAATGGCTGTCTTTACAAGTAGCGCCCATCCAGTGAAAAATCTTGACGGTATCTTTCTATTTATCCATCGCGGCTGAATGGTTTCTTTGGCCGAAGGTATCTGCGCATTTGGTACGGTCAAGAAACACATGCACTTCCAAAGGGCTTCATGTCTTAATCTACAAGATTACAAAGATAAAATGAAGTTCAGCACATGAAACTGAGCATCTATAAGAGTAAATTATCTGGTAGCGATGAAGTGATGTTATACTGTAGCTTCTTCTTTTGTGTCTCGGGCAAACTGATTCTTTAACTGTTTGGGTTTCTGTGATTTCTCTTTGCAGTTTGTGTTAAGTTGCGCGAGGTCATAATAGAAAGGGATTTGGACTGGAAAGATAGGCTTTCATTTGCTTTCGCAATGTATTCCATAGAACTCCAAATTAATTTGAGGAGGATTCTCAAAGCGAAAACCTGGTCCCTGATAAAAAAGGACTGGGATCCGCAGATCGAGTGTTATGTGCTTTATCAGATTCCATCACTCGTAGCATTTCTATGTGCGATGTATCCTCCAATGCCCAGCGAAGCAGCCGACAAAGCAGAAACTACTCCGTTGACTACAAAAGTGCCATACCCACCCATCGCCGCGCTTTGCAGAAACGCGAAAACCGATTTGGCTGCAATGCCGCCAGATATAGATTGAAAAGCTGCTGCTGCTGAACCTACGAGATCATACGTCAATGAATATTCAGGCATTGGATCTCTCTTGTCGTATGTTGAGAAAGCCATTCCGAAAAAAAGAAGAGAGGGACCCATACCTGCCGTAATACCTGTGCCAGCAAATCCGAAAGCCCACAACATCGGGACGCTCACAATTCCCGGAGCCAGAACTGTCACCGCACTCGCTGCATATACTGCTGTCTGGCCGGGGTTGTTCTTACACCAGTTGACAGTGTCAGCCATAGCTGACAATATGTGTTTTCCATAGTTGCCAGCCTGTTCCATCGCAGGACCCAATTTCTTGCCAAACTCTCCCAACGCAGGACTGATCGCAAGTGCTGCACCTCCTACTGCAGGACCAAGGTGGGTCTGAGCGAACGAGTTGATGGACTGTCCAGCCTCAGCGAGAGCGGGCATGAGTTTCTCCTTTCCAAATTCGTTGGCGACACTTGCAGCGCTTTCCATAGCTGGAAGCAACTTTTCCTTTCCAAAGTTCGCGAGGGCTTCTCCTCCTTTGCCCACAGCGGGGACAAGCTTTTCTTTTCCGATTACTATGCCCGTGGCGGCTGTGTTTGCTAAGGAAGCACCAACGGCGTCGAAGAGACCTATGACTCTTGTTTGTATTAGACGTGATTGTGGATAGGAGAAGTGAAATGAGAGTCTTTATATGTGAGTTGAACCCAGGAGGTTCGCGAGGGTGTTGGTATTGTTTGACCTAGAGGTTAGATGAAAGGAAGTCGGTCAAACTCGAAGGTGAGGTCACAGCGCCGCTCGTTTAAGCATGAGGAGACCTTACTGCTTGTTTGCTCACCTCAGGGAGAATCAAGTATGACTTAATACTGAATATGGTTTATCAATAACTCATACGAATCAAACCTATTGCAATAATTAAGACCAAGTGAATTATGATTGCCATAGTTCTTCCGAATCCAAACATCTCATATTGAACCCAGCAGCAATAGTGCCCCTACATCGTACGTGACCTACAAGTACTTGTTATTGAACAAACCCAACAATTTTCAGCCAAACTGTTCTGAGGACCAGTCCTAATGTCTAGTTGTATGTATCGTTTGGCAAGATCAGAGAACCTCTATTTTAGCTTATGGCACCCTACCAGGTGTTAGGCCCGTAATCAAGTTTCTATAACTTACAACTAGGTATCTTGTTCTTTAAAATAATAGATTCTATCCTCTGACATAGAACTATGGAATCTTATCACAGCTATAGAATGGCTGAAATGTGTGCGAGAACCTCGTAGTCTGGCAAAAATATCACTATAATAGGTGTAGTTCACGAAGTCATGCAGAATGTCAGGACGCTTGGAAAATGGATCACCTTTTCGCGCTGATTATGTCGGAGCACCGAGAGAAATTTAAGTGTGAAGTTCTGTCATTGTAAAGTATCAACTCCCGACAGTTTTCAGGCAATTGTATCTCCTTCTATCGACTGCCGTTCAGCATTGCATTCAGCTTGTATGTGCTTCAACCTGCGTTAGGATGCAAGAAATACTCGATTGTGCTTTTGGAGCTTCTTTTCATAAGTTCGTGAAGTCGACTTCTGTCCAACGAGTCCCCCAACGATACCAGCAGTAGCTACAAGTATTGCCACGAAGTTAATAACAACCACTGTGCCATAATTTTCCATCATAGCATTTTGCAGAACAGCGAAACAAGATCCCGCAGTGAATGAGCAAGTAAAGCCTGAAAGCTGCTGCGGTAGAGCCTGTAGATGATTCAAGTCAGTGCCAATTGCATGAAATGTACTTTGAGTCTTCGATATCAGAGAACATACTAGTTGCTATACCAGCTGATGCGAATCATAAGAATCGAAACAAAGTATGGCCGAGTAGAGCAAATACTAGGGTTGTCAAGCAGATCGTGATACTAGCAGCGATAGCAGCGACAGCGCGAGGGTTGTTCATGATGAGCTCGCTGGTAGAAGCAAGAGCAGCTCTCACTTTTTGGCCGAAAGTGTTGGGAGCCTTGCGTGCCTTGTCAATCACATAGCCCAGTTTCTCTTGGAAAACTGTTGCGAAGTTCTGACCAAGGGTTTCGATGGCAAGGCCTGGCTTCTCCTCTCCTGAGGTGTCGGTTGTGTCTCTAGCCTCCTTCATTGCACGGTCCCGCTTGCCTGTGGTACTGAGAGATTGACCTATATTTGCTTGCAGATGTTGAAGAATGGAAGTAGTAGATGAAGCGCTGTAAGGTGTTTGTAATATGGTGTTCTGGTTGATCTGTAAGAAAGCGTTTACGTAGACCTGATGAAGTCGGGGGGCTGGCGTCGGCTGTTTATATTCTGAAAGGTGAAGTCGCCGAAGCGACAAGAAACAAGAGACAATCTTATCACTAGTTAGGTACTATTCGCTTTGCCACGTGCAGTCAAAAACGCCTGAATTTGAATCCTTAGTCGCGGAAACCTTTTACTGCGCAACGTCATTAAGAGTAAATAAACGGAACTAGCCCTGTTGGCCCCCCCCCCTTTTTTTGCATCCACTAGCTTAAACCAAAAATTCAGGAGTCAATGACTTAATCGGGGAGCAAACTAGAGAAAGAAGGAGAGGTAGCTGATAGAATCAATGTATTGACACTAGTTCATTGGGTGAAACAGAAAGAGAAAATCAGAGCGCTGCATTTTATTATGCCTTTCCCTTTTTAGAAATAAGATGCAAGATTATTAGAGTAACTCTTGTGGTTTGACTTCTAACAATTCGAAGTGTGAAGAAAGGCTTCTTTTCCATTGCTAAGGGACGTATTGAAACAGATCAAGACGGCTGGGCACGCTCAATGCTAGATTCAACACCGTTGAGATTAGGATTATTATATAAATAGCGACCGCGAGTTATACATCAATGTAAACAGATCTACGATATGTGGAGATAGATATCTGTAAGAGCTGATGTATTTTTATACTTCAAATCGTAGCAAAATGTGTATTATGCAAACAAAGTACACCTATAGCTTTACTCTAGCCTCTATCCCTCAAGCGAGAATGAACACGGTTTTTGGAATAGAACTGAACATAGGAAGTAGAACTGTGACTGATAGCCGCTATACTATGGGTTTATATGCACGAGTGTACCATCTGGAATCTTCTGAACACTAATAATGTAGCTTTATCTCGAAAAACAAACTGTGTATCTGAGCCGCCGGAAAACTCTGTAAGAAAACGCAATCACAGAAAACGCAATCACATTCACAATAGAATTAATGTTTGACAAACTTTGTAAGAATCAACAGCGTCAATCTTGTAAATCAATACTACAACCGGCCCCCAAGTCACCACCAAGCTACAATTACACAGATTTCTTTCCGTCTGATACAAACTTTACACTTCCCAGAACAAACCCTCCACTCAGGCCCTCTACATCATGTTTTCATCTAATCATGGTACCGGCAGCAGGTCATTATTTTCCTCGCTGTAGTAGATGGCTCTTATTGCAGCAAGGTCTTCCACAAACCTGCGCCAAGCCCCTTTTATGACCCTGCATGGCTCCTCTTGGAAGGGCTGCCATTTCCGGTTCGAGTGTGAGGTATGGCGCCTGATCCGCTATCTCTTGATATCTGGCAATCATGGAGGTGGGAGGGAATATGTTTGATGTGGTAGAGTGTTTCGAGGAAATGTTTGTTTTTCAGGTCAGTGATATCAGCTCTATTTACTTCGGCTAGCCGAATCGCTTACTCATACATCAACGCAGGGAAGCATACACGGCTTTCCCAGTCCAAGTGAAGCGGTGGCCAACTATCGTAAATCGAACTCACCGAGTTAAGGGGAATTATGAGAAAAAGTATGCCATTTCCTTCCCAATCACTAGTCCTTCGCAAAAGGCTCAAAAAGAGTCGCGGCAAGCAAGACCCTATATCCTAGATAGTCCTCCATAACCCAAGCAGGTATATAGGCCCTGACTGACTCCCTGTGGTATACCCTAGATTATTGGCTTCTGTCATTAATGCGTATGAGTAGGCTTTTACTTTTCGTAACTGTACCGTTCTGCTGGCTGCCGATAGGGACTCAATGCGGCCTTGCTCTAAGTATACATTTTATGGCCAAATTAACTTTTCAGGTAGGCATTAGTATTGAACGTAAATTGGGCGCCAACAAAAGTGAAATGGGGCACTTAGTAGCGCTGACATCAACCGGAGGGTCAACAATTGTAAGAGATCATAATATTCCGTTGGCTTTGAACGCTTCCTGCAAAATTAGCCCCAGTTTACTTGAATGGGGTCAATACTGCAAAAGAAAGAAATCTGTCCAGAGTAAAGACTCCTATATGTTTAGTCAGAGGCGAGGCTGCCGGTTGTGTGGGATAATGAGCTGGAAGAATATCTTTCTTTGGTCGGACGAGGTAGTGAGACTAACGAATTGGGAGCTGGGAGGTGGGAGTTGAAAATGTAAGTCTAGAATGAGGAATCGATTAGTGCGAACTGTGTAGGCTCTATGTTGAATTTATGGAGCATTATGAGCATATATCTGGGGGAATAGACTATCAGATGAGAGGATGTTGAGATAATGATGCGATGATAACAGAAGTCCAGTTTAAAGACAAATTTAACAGCCACAGTAACGCGATAGGCGGCCAGAGATTATACGTACTGTAGCTTTCAATGTACTTCCGTAATTAAATGCTCGAGGGGCTTTCCCTCGCAATCGGTACTGCGGAGTCTGTACTGTACTATGTCAACACATATTTCCCACTTCACTCTGGCTGCGTAAAAATACCACAGAATCGCTCATGTAACTCTCCCATATCACACCGACTATCCATCCTGCTTCTCCGCAGCAATTTGTGCGCGATTTCTACCTGTAATTGACCTCTTCTTCTGGCCCGTAGAGACTGATATATTTTCCTCGATTGAAGGACTACTTAGTGACTTAACTACCTGGGATTTTCAAGCTAGTCTAGATGCTCTATAGATATTCTTTGTCTATGCAGACTTTACTATTCACCAAGACAGTCAATCTCTATCTACTGCGCCTATAGGAAAGCTAGATGTCTCGGCACTAACTTCAAATACAAATTAGCTAGGAAATGAATGAGCTGATCTCGAAGCGCTACAGACCACCAGAATAAGTATAGCGCTGTTCTACCTATCCGTCCCTTGCAACAGGATTACTCAACGGATTTCCAAGTACTTGGACTCGCTAGCAGCCCATACTAAAACTAACGCTCTCGAATATATGCTCGGGGATCCTGACAATTTAATATCTCTTGTGTTTCAAATCCTCCCGAGAATGCCCTCGATTTCGAGCTCTGCTGATAAAGTGAATACGGAGTCTGGTGCCGGCTGTTTTTCCTTAAGTTGTATGCTCGTACGATTAATATACCGAGCAGTCGGCACTGTATAGCTATCGACAATCTAGCTCCACTGTACTCGAGGCACAGTTTCCTTGGCAGACGGGGAACCCTTGTCTAGATTCACGTTATACTCGGCATGGAGGGATTGTACAATCGGTCGATATAAGTGAAACCATTGAGTAATCGCTTTTCTAGTGGAATGACGGTAGTTTGTTGAATAGACCTAGGTTTGATTGGGGCTAAAAATAATAACTACAAGCTTTTCCCCCAGTTCTCCGAATAATTAGCTGATTAACGTAACCGTGTCATTTCTTAGCCAAAAGGCTATCCAGCTTATTCAAGTTTAGTTGATCGGAACGCCGAAAAATATCTATTGTGATAATTAAGATCTGAAACGTATCAATATGACCCAGGTATCACTGAGTGCGGTTTGAATAAAGAGTTATTTATCCCTAAATCAATTTACTCCGCATCAAAAAACGAACGCTATTGCCTTCGTTTTCTGCCCTTTAAAACTAGCTGTACGACCCCTACCTCAAAAAAATGAATCGCATCAAAAACATACCTTTTATGGGTAGCTTTCTACTCTAAAGAGTGGATAGCTGAAAAAAGACTTCGTCGCATGCCCCAATTTGAAATGGTCCTGCGCAGGAATCATTCTGCCTGCGACGAAGTACTTCATGATTTGAGATGGTATTTTGACTCTGGTATTCTCTAGAATATCCTGTCATCGGCCTCTTTATCTAAATAATAAGAATCCACAAATTTTAAATTCATACTTGATAAACCAGGGTCCGTAGTTCTTAGCCTCTATAACAGGCCGGTTCTAGATCTGTGTTTTATGGCTGGCAAAGGCAGCTCGCTAAGAGAAGAGTGCTTTGGATTTTCAGTTCTGTTTACGTGCCGTCTGGAATTCATTAGGGAGGAGGGGGGAAGGGGGAGGGACTATACAAAACTCAAAACGCTAGCTAGTGAAAGCCCTCTACGACGACCATATTTCAGAAGGGTGGGAACTGATGAAGAAGTAATATCAAGCCGCCCAAAAGACTCGCACGCTCGAGTCACGCATGGTAGCTCTGCTGTAGCTCCTCCGCTGCTCTCACTATCATCCCCATCCTCGTCATCACTCTCTGGCAGTTATACCATTGTCCTCAATCTTCTCAATGTTACTCACTTTGTAGTTCAAGATTTCTCGTCTGCCGGTCTCGATAGATTAGTGGTCATGATATGTGTTGCACGTTGCATATTGCACGATATAGCGGTAGCAGGTCTCACGACGAGGTTCTCCGAGGCTTTAACACCTGGTGTCTCGCCATTAACAGCCGGTGCTTGAGGAAATAGTAGGCTTCTCGAGCTGGAATGACCCCGCTGGGCCCAATTATACACTTGAGCCACAATTGTGATCCCTGCGCAAAACAAAAAGGGTCTGCTCTGAGCATTTCAGCTCTGATGGTCGAAGGGAACAACTCGAAGCCAGGTGAATCGATGTGCAGCTTCCACACTACGGTGAGAACTTCCTCTCACCCTCCCCCCTTGATCTCTATCTCACAGACGGTAGATGAACTCAAGGCCAAGATCTCTTGAATGCTAGAAGAAATTCAAGCAGGTATTTATCATTGTAATATATCTCTTTTCCTCCTTCTTTCGTAGGTAATCGATTACGCATGATACTGTCTAAGCTATTTAGCATTGAGAAATTGTCCTTCGAAATGCTATCTTCAAGTATATATAATAAGAGAGATAGTACTATCAATATATTGGAACGATTTATATGGCATAAGGTACCTGATTTCACCGTCTCTCCAGACATATCTGCCACTTTAACGAGCGAGACTACCTTTCTCTTCAGATTTAACCGACCTAGGAGTAAGATACTAAAAGTGATTGCAATACTTGATAGTGTGAACTTACTATTATATCAACTTATATAGTGTCCATATTCCCACGGATTTAAATGATATTTCAAATAGTTGCATGAACATGTTGTTGGTTATATTACACGTAATATGCTTCAGGCGATCTCTGGTTCCTCCAAATCAGCTTGAAAGATAATCAGATGCAGCGCACGTGAATTTGTATACGATATGTGCATGTGCCTTTTGTCCTCATATATCTTAATCAATTCCGATGCAGTAGGCATTTTAGCCCATATTCTGCGAAATAAAACGAGGGAGTAACGTGGCTGCCAGCACAGCTAGCCCCCTTAGCTACCTGACCCCGGATTCACGCCGCACTGATTCGGTTACGCTTCCGAGAACACAGGGGAGCTTCGCATCAATTTGGGAGGAGCATGCTTAATTCCTGCGAGATTATGTTCTATGGTTGGAGGGTATCCAGGGGTGGGAATGACGTTCTCAAGACTGGTGATACTCTTACGGGCTGAGCATAACTTGGAGGCGCGACGTGCCAGGCCGAACAAGAGCATCATCTGGATACTTGCTACAGAGTACAAAGATGCGGATGACCTTCCTGACGTTGATATCCTGAAACGAACAGGTAGCAGATCCGGTGAGTGATGCCTTGGCGGACTTGCCATTGGCATGTCATCGTCACAGTACCCAACTCAGATATGAAATCGTAACCAAGTAGAAAGCTCGTCATCATTTCGCTTGAAGAACCATGAGACGTCTGAGAGCGGCATTTCAAACCCCCTTACGGAACGGCGGAGTATAGCTAAACAGTACTGTAACAGTCTAGCCAAGGTAGACGGTCTAAAGATGGGCTAGGCTTTACTTGTTAAGCAAGGTTGAGCATTTCAGAAAAGACAATGGAGTAGCAAAAAAACACAGTAGTATTTATTCCAACTTAGGTCAGCTTAGTGTTTATAATAAGTTCAACGTGATTCTCGTGTATAGATACATACCATGATATGTAGAAAGTAAACATTTATTTGACTCGATGTAGTACCCACCCCGGGGACTTCCTTTCCGGAATTCAGTCCAAAGTACTTAGATTATTCCAAGACGTTCCAGAGATCATGGGATGCCTAGATATACTAGGCCGTCTGGCAAATCCAGACGTCACTGTGATCATGGGCGGGGCGAGAGCAGTTTAGCTAAGCTAGACCAGCCCCAAACCATCAACCACTTGCACCTAGCTCCTGTAACGCCCGCAGGGTAGGCACGAGACTTGGAGAAATTTCGCATTGCTGTCTGAGCCCAAGACCTCTGCGATCCCTCGAGGAATACCGAATAAATTGACACGGCGGCATGAAGCTTGAGCCAGCCTCCTAGCTCGCGACTAATTATCCGCTACTGCGAAACTGTGCACCTATATATGGAAAACTTCGCGCAGCCTTCCGGCTCGGCGTTATCCAAGCAGGAAATGCCCACATACCGACTAGAAGTTTATCCTACTCCTCTTGTTTTTTGTTTCGAGTACGGCGGATCATGACCGAGGCAGAAATCAAGCTAGTAGTATGCGTGCCGATTATATGAAATAGTAAACCAAGGGAACCCGACGCTTTCACCCTTGGGAGTCAACAAAGTCAAGCCTTTTTTTGTAGACGATGGATCATGCACTAGACAATCCTCTGGCTATTTGGATTCTAGTATTCATTCTTGAAATTGATATTTTCAAGTGGATCTAATGAGAGAGTGTAATATCTAGTTTTTTGGGGCAAAATTTGCAAACTGACTTGATGAAACTCATCCTCGCGTAAAAATACTAGTTGTAACGTCAAAAAGTATCACCCGGCAATAGAATCCGGAAAAGCAGCGTATTATTCGAGACACGTGTGGCCGAACAACTTACGTTTTTTGTTTCAAATACGACTAATCATTATAAATATAAATGATATTTTTGTACTTACCTACATGGTAGGTATAAAAGGTCAGGGGGGGGGTTCGCTTATGAGAGAGACAGATGAGCCAGAAAACAGGTAGTAAGTTGAGCGCATCTATGCCTATGGACTCGTGCGCTTTTGATCGATCGCGAATAGTTCGAATGGAACAATACAAACGCCGCAACTCAGAGTACCAACGCCCGAAAATAGCGCGCATAGGAAACAGGACTCGCAAGGACTTCGGCGCACAGACGAAACCCGGCAGCGCGAACGGACAAGAAAGGCCTGCAAGGCAGAAACCGGTGATAGACATGAGCAGACGAAAAGGAACACCTCCTCCAGATGCGGCGTGGGAACTAACCGCTATTGAAGTTCCCCGTGCAGCAGTCGTGATCTGCTCGCTGCAGCGTGCATATATTTATTTGCAGAGAGAGATGCAGATGCTGCACGTTCGCTTGTAGGGCTGAGTCAACAGTCTCGGCTGGTCCTGTGCTTTTCAACCGTTTTCTGCAGCGCAGCAACGGGCCGCACGGCAGGTTGCGAACAGACACAAGTATATGTGGATGTGTAGAGGTACATGCAGGCCTACAGGATCCCGTTGTCGTGGGTTATTATCATTCACCAGCGAGAAAGCGGCGATGCAGGCACTGGGGGCCGTTGTGCTGCAACGCCCTTGCATCGGCATTCTGTTCTGGACTCTTTGATCGGCAGGCCTATATTACCTTGTGAGTCGCACCCTCGTCCTTGTGATCCGATTCCCATTGGACCCGCACTGCTAGGAAGCTTTTCCCCAGGGAATAGTTCGTAATCAAAACTTATTCATGAGAGCGTTTCAATCCAACTACTATGTGATATAGCTTTGGAAGATATCATAGTTCGCCTTGGTGTAGTATGCTAGGATTGATATAAATTTCATACATACGTATGCTCAAAGTATCTCAAGCCTTCAAAGATTTCTCTCCGTGAAACCAAAATAAGACTAGTCTAAATAACGTCCGAAGTATAATCGCCGATTCATATCAGACTACGCTCGGAGGCACAGCGGTTACTCCCGAATGTTTTTGTTTCGCGAAAAGCATTGGCGAATCCCTGCGAAAAAGCACCCTACAACTGGGGCGAACAGCTACCCCGAGTAGAGTACTCTGTTCAGCTGAGCCGCATAATGATCTGTTATGCAGCACTTCGAAGTTGAACTCATTCTCACCAGCGTATCAGCTCAAAACACCGACATTTCTGAAACCATAATTCCCAGACCTTTTTTTTTACGAGATAAATCAGAAAGGGTCTGACTGAACGGATCTGCAAAAGTCGGAATTTTCGACAAGATCAATGTTAAGGTTCAAGTTCTCGGCTTGCCCTCGCATTCTTGTTTCACCAGCTGTCTAACCCCTTAATCACGGGATGCAGACCAGTGCGTGTTAACCTTAAAAAAAGCCGGGAGTACGTATTGAAGCCTAACATCAAGGGGACCCTTAAAGACTCGCATTTTAAAACGAGGTGGTTCTATGAAATCCCTATAGATGCCAGCTTGAGGAGACCGGGATATTCTCTGCAAGTACCTTGACGTAGCGGCAAGTGATGCTGCATTTTCTCTCTCTCATTTATATGGGTTTTTAATCCGGGGGAGAATGCTTGATACTTAAAGGACGGGCTATAATAGTTGAACGTTGTGCATCTGTTGAGTATAGCCGGAGATAGCAAGTGGCTACTTCCAAGTCAGCGTTTAGCGACTAGTCCAAGAGTAAAAAGCGATTGGTCAATATTACCAATTACTAGAGAGGATTATACCACACGATACTATACTACACGATACTATACTATACTATACTATACTATACTATACTAGGTATACAGTAGTGGCGTGAGGCTAGTGGAGGGGCGCCCATCTAACGATTATGGTCCGATCCGTCCCGCTGGCTCGTATGGCGTATGGCCATCTAGCGAGAAAGGGGCTGGATATCTACCACTACTGCAAGAGCCGTCCAAACCACGGTCTGGATTATCCCCCCCCAAAAGTATCTCTGCTGCGAGTCAACTTCCCAAACAGCTGTCCGCTTCCAGCCCAACCTTCCCGCAAAGCTGGGGACAATCAAATAGCATGTAGGATAAGCCGCAGTTGTACCGCAACCACCAGTGGAATGTTATTCGAACCCTCGCATTCAGATCAATACCGGTGAGCTCAGCCGTAGCTGGCCTAGGAATGCTATAATGTCAACCTCCAACGTCTCGCCGCATTCGGACTGGAGAGCTCCGTGCCTCGGACTTTACACCCGACTGTAGGGACAGGTGATGATACCTTCTGCTGTGCTGCGTCGCGGGCTGGATCGACACCAACACCGCATTTGTGCCAACTCAGGCAGGTTCATGGCGGGCTCGCAGCGTCCTGGGTACTGTTTCGTGGTGTCTACAATATTCACATGATACGCCTGCGACGAAGTGATAGTGCTTGGGTGGTTATCAGTGATTTATATTTGTATAGATGTATAAATGTGTATGTATATATATGCATACACATATATACACATAAACACACACACATATATATAGTATTATCTTCTTCCAATTTTTGGTTATTGAGCACAGCCATTCAGCCATCGTTTTGCAGAGCTATTTCGATAGAGGATCACTCAAGTAGTCTGAGGAATATCAGTGAAGGATGCAACGGCTACTATTGAGTGCGGGGCTATAGAGCCGAGTACCTATACATACGAAGCGGTTGCTTTTTGTACCTAGAATGAGTCGGCTTTTCGGCAGGACTATGAGTTCCACTTACTGCTCATTAGGGCTAGAGTGCACGCTACAGGCAACTCGTCGTCTTCCAGCTGTGAAAGAAACGTTGCTAATGACACGGCTGCGTAGGAATGTCGCCATATCATGATATATCAAACATAACAAGGCGTTCTTGGCAACCACGAGGTCAGCATGTGCGACCTCTGCCGTGCGAGGACCTTGGGCCAGAACAGAGATTATATCTTTGATACAGTGCGAAGGATTTCGTCATCCCTTAATTCTATGGCTTAACCCTAAACCTGACTCTTCAACTTTAACTTCCAATCCTAATCTCTTAACCCACGTTAACGAATTCACATTCCGCTGCGAAAAGATCCAATCTACATTTTTGCTAAACGGAAGGACCCTGTAGAGACCCGGTTTGGAATCCAATGCCTCCCGCGAGAGCGTTGCATCTCGTTGCAGACTAAACAAAAAAACGACATATGAAAGTGTATTTAGCCTTGCGAGCCCACTGTAATCCCCCAACCCTTCGCCCGGAGTGAAGAGATTTGATTGGCCGGAGACGGAATACTTCGGTTCGGAGTACGTTCGACCACGAGGTACGGCATAGATAGATCCAAGACGCGATCTAGATAGTCCGGCATTTGGTGCTGAGACCTATCCCGGGATTCTGTCTCGGTTTTTCCCAGGACTGATCAGGGATCTTGAGATCCGCTTTGATCTTTTCGGTAATTATACGAGACACGCCTCGGGCACGCTTGGCCTTCTCTTGGCCAACACAGCAAGATCGTCGCTATCAAATCAGAAGACCCGGCCAGACTCCAGGAACAACTGCTTGTTTGGTCTCTTCGGGGTAGCAAGGGCAATCGTGAGGGGGTATCATGGTGAAGCTTCCCCCTCTTTGCGCGGGCTTGCGAGAAAGGGCGTTGCCCTCGATTTGCTGATTGGCACCTTTGGATTTCTCTGCAGATAGCCGCAGTCCGATATCATGGTACTCTGCCTCTGGATATCGAATGCAAGCTTCAAGCGGCAAGCTGCAAGCTGCAAACTGCTCTCGGCTTTTCTGGCCCAAAACTGTACGAAAGGAGGGTCATCTGGGGGAGGCGCCGAGGTGCCAAAACATTCCGAGCAAGCCACATGGGCTACGTAAGAGGCAGATTATTTATGGCTGGATCACTAGCGCACTGGCCGTTAGGTGGTTCCGATTATCGAGAGCGCCCGTCCAACGTGGCCGGCAGAAGCTTGTTACGATTATTGTTGTCACTGTACAGGTATTCATCCGCTAGATATGGTGGAGAGATGTCATCTACTGTAGTCGTGTCGCTCTCATGCGGTGAGCCGAAGTGAATTGCTGCAGCGGATGAGGCTTGACGCTCCCTCATATCTGCCACGGTCAGCATCCAGCTACAGCACACTCACCATCCCCGTATCCCTCTCTCTATACCTGTCGGTTGTCCATCTGAACTCGAGGTATCACGGCTTCTCCTGCTCGCGCGACGCCGTACACGGAGCAGCACGATTATGACCCGGGCTCCATTCGAAAGAGCGGACGGATGCAGCTTCGAGGCTCTGCTCTGCTCTGCTCTGCTCTGAGCTGGGAGGAAGGCTATCCTCATTATCGGGACAGAGGAAGGACTGCCAGCGCATACCGAGACCAGGGCCTAGAGGAGGTTATCTGGTGCTATTTGCAGATTTGGTCGAGAGCAGACACACAAGAGCCAACCTACCGCAACAGCAAGCTGGGCTCTTCAGTGAAACCCAAGCGCAACCATGTCGATAGAGTTTTCGACTCAAGTGTAACACTGCAGCAGTCGCAGCAGAGAGTGATGACCCTCGATGCCTGCTGCACTTTGACTTCTCAAGGAGCTGCGGGGGGCGCCGGTCCAGGTTGATGGCGCACTGGGCGAGTAGCTACGAGTACTTTGTACAAGGGAGTTTGTCCGTGGCTGATGCAAGTCCAAGGCGACGCGCCAGGGATGAGGCAGAGAATAGGGCGGGGGCGGCAGGGCAGCCGGTTCAGGCTCAGAGTTCGGACTTCAGACGCCCACGCTTTCGCTTCCCTTCCCTTCCCGCCTGCAAACCGCCAATACCCTCTCCCACCTCCGCCTCCTTGGCCCTTTTTTCCAAAACTTCTCCGTCATCCTGCCACCGCTCCCTCCGACTCACACCTCTTCTTACCACACACATATACACACACACACACTCTCTCTCTCCCCCTCCACCTTGCCTTATCATCTACCACGCATCGTTCAATCAAATTTCCATCCCTTGCATAAAGACCATCTTGTCGCAGGAACACGAACTTTGCGCCTAATTAATAACATATCAGCACCTCTCTCGCCCCCCTCCCCTCTCGCACGACCAGAACTCTCCCCTACCCTGCGCCTTTTCCGCTCTCCCAGATTCCTCCTCGAGCACCTCGATCGCCACCGCATTGATCATGCATGCGCACCCTTCGTTAGAACCATATTCCCAGACAACGTCTTAATATACATCTTGCCGCGACAAGGAAATCCTCGCAGTCGTGCCAAAACATCCCTCGACAAACTACCCCTGTGCTCTCTCCCGCGACTGGTTGATGGCCCTCGCCGACGTGCTCGCCAGATAGGACGACGCCTGGAGACTTTGGCGCTGGGCGGGGAGGACGGGCTGTTGCGCAGCATTGCCGTGCCGCGGACCACGATCCGGAATGAATGATGGGCATGTGGCCGTTTCGGAGGAGACATCATCGCAGGAAGTCTGCTTCTGCGGGCGGGGCAGACGAGATGCATGACGCTGGGGCACAACGAGGCTATGCGAGGCATATCGGCTCCGTATTAACTTCAGCGGGCCCAGAGAGGCGAAGTCGGAGGGAGATGAAACGAAAATCTTCGAGAGATTCCAAGAAGCTGCAGCGGGAGCAGGATAGACGTCGCACGCACAGCTTCTCGCCAGGTCGAAAAGACAGCATCACGGTGCCTCGGACGCTGGACCGCCCCCCGATTCCACCGTTACCCGCCAATCTGTTCGGGAAGGAACGGTCAAATCCCAAGCAGCCGGAGCTGGTGCTGGCGGAGAAGAGACCCGTCGGAGCAAGCCCACGCACAGCAGATACCCAGGACTGGCAGAGGATGCCAACCTTACACAAGAGGTCCGCTCAAGAGCTGGCCCAGAGGAAATCGCGCAAGAAAAGAAAGGAAGAACATGACAGGGAGGCGGAGATAAAGGCCATGGTAGCATCCATGCCCACACGACCAGCGGCGGGCGCGACCTCGTCAGGTAGACCTATGAAGCGGGACAGCAAGAAGATGCGAGGAGGGTTGACTAGACACATGGACAACCCGACGTCAGATATCTCCATTCCCCTCGTCGACTCTCTCCGGTCTTCGGTATCCGCAAATTCCGGTCACCAACCATCGTACATACTGAACGCCTTTGACGTGCTCGCCCCTCGACCGACGATTAAATGCGCCGAGAGCCCTCGATACGTTCCCGGCGCAAGTGGATGGGGGTCGGATAGGTCGGAATCGAGGAGGAGAAAAGTGTCTGACCGCGTTAAACTTGGGGAGGAGGTGTTGAGGGCCAACAAGAGAATAGACGAGCTCGCGGATGACTTGAGTGCAGGCGAGCTTCGTGAACTTATGGAGCGGGATCAGAAGCGGAGAGAGAAGAAGAACATCGCCGAAAGGATAAAGATGGAAAGGAGGTTAGCAAGGCGGCAAGAGATGCAAAGGGTAGAGGACGATACAGCTGCCCGTGAGGGTACTCCACCGCTACCGATTATGGATCGAGGTGTGTTCGGGAGGGATGTTATTGGTCTGGGAATTGGCACTTCGGCAGTTATCACGTCGAGTAAGAGGAAGGGCTCTATCGAGTCAGATAACGGGCGAGGGAAGCGGCCTGCAGATGCATCCAGACAAAACTCTGGGACGAGCATAGACCCGCCATCTTTCCACCGCAGCGCCAGTCTGCTTATAGAGAACCTGACGCCTCCTACAGAGCCTTCCGAATCTCTCGCTCAGGCTGCGGCGGTCGGAACCGCAGAGAAAATGGCCCCATCACCATCATCCTCATCTCGAGTTCGAGCGCATGCTCGAGGCACGTCAAGCATCTCACAGAGGATGGATCTCAGCAGAGCAGAAGCGCCGGTAGTTGCACCGGTACCAATATCAACCCTGCAACCAACACAAGAAACTCCACGGCTGACCCGGACACCATCTGTAAAACAACCTCAATCATGGACATCATTCTTTAGAATACGTGGCGCGAAGAGGCAGCAGCAGCAGCGTGATCCCGCGCCTTCATCATTCTCCAATACATCACGAGATTCGATGCAGAGCGGTGGACACAGCAGCCATGGACAGATTGGATATACTCCGATGAGGTCAACATCTAATATCCCGAAGCGGACCATGTCGAAGTTTCGAGAAGACCTTCCAGAGCTCCCAATCTCACCACCGGACTCGAGAGTACAATCTCCCGAAGCCGACATGGTGCCACCGATGCCAGTCAAGATTGGTCTGGATGACCCCCGATTGCGATACGATACCCCGAACAGCGGTTACAGATCTCTGGAGATGGTGCGGATGCGGGATGAGACGCCTACCAGTGGACACCGAACAGTCGAGGATCCTTCCCCCGAACCGGCAAATGTCCTATCCCAGTCTCTAGCTTCTATAGACTCCGAGGGATCTTGGCTGTCAGGTCGGAAGTCAGGATCGGGGCGACGAACTGCCCCGGAACACCGACGGCGAGATAGCTCCGGTTCAGTAAAGAAGAAGGACCCGTCCGAGTCAGTCGAGGAAGAACTCGGAATTGCCGAAGACGAATACTTTAGCCGCTTGGCTGCTGGGCCGAATGACGAGCACAAAAGACAGTCTACTACAATGCCGTCCAGCGACGATGAGGAGGGCGGGAGTCTCGCAAGCCCGGTATCCGAGATGTCGAAATGGGGAGCAGTTGGACGACACCCTGCAGTTGTCCACGACGAACCTCGAGTCAAATCCAGGCAAGGACTTCTAGACGACCTAGGCGACGATTTCGCAAGCGATGTCCCTGATTCCCCCGAATCTCCTACCGGGCCTAACAGCGTGTTCTGCAGAGCGACCAGCGTCGACCTGGCCAGGAACCACACTCGGCACATTAGCGCTGGCAGCGCACGATTACTAGACCTGAAGCCTCGCATCTCAACCGACGCGAAGAGGGACAGCGTGGCCGAGGAGGACTGACGAGACGACAGATACTGCGACCTACCGGCACGAGACGACAGAGATAAGCACGACACTCCTTCATTCTTTTTCCTTACACCGTCAGCCCACGCTCACTTTCAAATTTCCTTGGACCTACGGATCCAGTCCCTCGATTCGACCCCTTTTCCTTAAATAGTCCTAGTCACTCGTTCCGGCACTTTCCTGTTACAGCCGTCTACAACACCACCGCTTCGTCTCCGTCTTTTCTCGTGTCTGGAAAGTCCACATCAGCCTCACTCGTCAGATATCCCCCATCCCCCCACCAGCGTCCCGACAGCGTCCGACAGCGATAATGATCTGACTCACCTCACGAAGCGATTCCTTTTATCTCCCCAATACCGCATCCAGTCGACTCCCTACCGGCTCACATATTTTTCCTTCCGATGTTCTGATTTTATTACTACACCGTAATGTAATTGGAGTGCGGTTGGGTTGGAATAGGAGCACGGGGATGGGGGACATCAAAAGGCCAGCCAGTCGGCTTTCTCATTCCCAGCTCTGGTCCTGGGAATCCAGACCATCAATGTAAAAGGGAATCAAAGGGAAGGTGCAAGAAGGACGAATGAAACGAAAAGGCTTTGTTTTGTTTTGCTTTTGTAACGTGCCTAAGTTACGACCTGTTTTTTTCATGGACTGGGCTTGCATACAGTATCTGTTGTAAATTAGCGGAGTGGCTTATGGAGTATTTAGCTACTAATCTCGAAAGGCGCTGGGGATATGTGGATAAGATGGGATGGTACAATCTTCATGGTGTTTACACTTGTTCATCGCTCAAGTAATCTCGTGCAGTGATTCGTAGCACATGCCTTGGTAGCTTCGTAGCCACATTAGACGCAAGCCATCCCCCTTCTTGGTACCTCCGTACCTTGCCTATTCACCTCACCCCTCCCTTACCATGCGCACCTAGGAGGAATAATAACGACCCTGCTTTTCCTTCTCCTTTGCTACCACGAGCCCAAACACACCGAGACCCTTTTCCTCTCGTCGACAGCGATAGGCCGGAACGAGAGGGGGAGATGCGGGGAACGGTAAGCTGGTAGGCAGGTAGGTAGGTAGGTAGGTGTACAAAATAAATTCAGCTTGATGCTGTACGGGGTAGAGGCGGTGCGCCAGTGCATACCTTGGGTATCTGACTCGGCCCGGGGGCTTTCACGTGTGTATGGATAAGGGACGCGTACATTCTCCGAAAAGAATCGTGCGCGAGAGAGGTAGGGAGGAAAGGAAAACAGGCCGTATTGGTTTTTTGAGTATTTCCCTCTTCCATGGATGACTGTGTATATACGAGGCAGATGGAAGAAAAGAAGTCCGCGGCGGGAGGCGCGGGGAATAATTCGAGAGCAGGGGAGCGCGCGTCGTGGATCTGTATGTGTTGTAGAACTCCTTGCTGTCATTTTCTGTTGCCGATGAAATGTCCCCTCTGTTTTTATTTCGCTGATGGAGTTATGGGTTCGCCTGTGGATGTTTGAGTAGCTTGTATTATTGCGGTTGTGCGGTCGAAGGCTTCCTGCTTCTGTCTGGATGGATTTGAGAATTGGGAAGGTATAGATATTGAATTTACGACCGAAGTGGCATGGTCGGGTGGTGTAGTTGGTTATCACATCTCGTTAACAGTCTATAGCTGTTCACACGGCGCCGAGAAGGTCCTGGGATCGAGCCCCAGCCTGATCATGTTTTTTGCAGTCTTAAGCAAGCCTTCATTCTCCCCCTATATAATTAGATACTTTTACTCCTTGGCTTATTGAGAGGAATGTAATGAGAATTGCGAGTAAAGTTTTTTATGTTTAAACGTGACACAGGGTTTGTGGGCCTACACGACCCTTAGAACTAACTAAGCGAGGATGCAGGGATAAATTGCTGGGAACTCTTCGACTTATCCCGTTTATTTATCATGACCAGCCAGTGCGTTCCAACTACAATGAAGGCCTCCTTTTCCTATTCTCTATCCTTTACACGTCTTAGGAATACATGATAGACGATCTACTGAATCAGTTGTTATGTCAGAAAGCAAGGGAGCTGCGATAAATTCTCTTCTCTGCTAGGGCAAGAAGTTCCGGATGTAAATACTCTCTTGCAGAGATTGCGGGCCAAGGTTAATTTTTTTCTATAAAAGCCATTGGTATGGACTGTGACTGAGGTAGAAAAAAGAGAACCAAATAAATGGCTTTCCTGTAATGTAAGAACAAGAGTGATATCAATAAATAGCATGGAGAATGATTCATTTTTCCAGTGCCAGAAGAGTGCTACCTATCGTAAGCACTCCTAGATGGTGCTGATAACCTTCCAGTGATATTGTAATATCAGGGGCAGGTCAGACTAGGGTTCGAGTGGTGTTGTGAGGTGCTATACATGCACTTCCTGCACGCGATGTTAAGTCCACGCTCTGAATCAAGAGGCTTGTTTATTCTTCTTTTCCCAAAAGCGCTGTAGAAACTACTGTGCGGATGATAATTCCTTCTTGTATTAGTAATTTTTAGATGAATAATAGCTTTGATATCTTTGGTGCGCTCAAACTTGTATCGCCTCCTCTTCTTTCCCCTTTCCTTCTTTGTTAAACAATCGTTGCTTTCTGTGTAATTATGTAAGTCCTGCGCTTCCTAATGCTTTTTGGCTTTGCAGCACTTCACCTACTGAGGGTCTTGTATGAGCTAGTCTCTTTTGATGCGCTAGTGTTTATGACTTGGGTCAGTTGCAAAAACAGCCTCTGGAAAACCGACACTCTATACTTGCGTAGTTGGCGCAGATTGCTGCTTGTCACTCGAGAGAAGGACGCAATGAGGGCGAGGTATTGGTTTATCATAGCCATCACTGGGCTTAGCACAACTTCTTACAGAGCGCGAAGTAGAGAGCAGAATGATACTGGGCTTGAGGGCACTAATCTGTATTTTTACTTGCTTGTTTACTCAAAATCTCTGACTACTGTGATTAAAGAATGCTGGAGTCTGGTCTGGTAAAGCAGAACTGGTGATTCAAGCTCCAAGGATAAGTCACTAGGAATTCGGGAATACGCAGCGCCACGAATGTGTGTGTGACAAAGCAGGGTGGCATGATTTTCTATCGCAGGCTAGAGAAAAACCATCTGAAGGGATATCTAATCTTATCAGCTCATTTTAAACCAACTCCCTTTGAATATGCACTAGTAGTGTTTATTTATCCTGCGGCAAATAGGATACTGCAAATCCAAGAGCTATTCAAAATAAGCGAGTCGACTTGAAAAAAGCTCCTGTAATGCCCATGTTCTTACATGTGGCTGAACCGTGAGGTAGCCAACAACTTGAAATTTCTCAAGGCGAACTATTCAAAGTATCAAGATACTGGATACCACAAATGTCGAGAATAATGATAATATCATCACGCTCTGTACAAGCTGTAGCAACGCAGCAGATGCACAGAGGCATTACCTCTAAAGCAACGCCTGTGTAGTGCAACAGCGCCTCCACAACTCCACTCGAAACATCCAAGCAGCGGGTATCAGACGTGTTAAAGCTCCTCAAGATTATGTAGATGACTATCTCTATCTACTGCATGAACGAAGCTTTGATAACCTTATAGGAGCTTTTCGAGTTGAGAATCAAATACACAAGCATGCAGCGAGCGACTCTAAAATGCTGGCCATACTTGATCGCTATTCTGGGACTAAACTCCATGACCGATCTCTTGACTGGATTAACTCTTGTTCTATTCTATAGACGGAGATAATTTGCAATACGGTTCGTTGCTCAAAGCTACTGACACAATACAAAGGACTGCTTTCCGAGCCAAACTCTCCAGCAAACTCTCCTTCCATATGGACCCAAAAAAGAAAAAGAAAAGGAACTGAGAGCATATTTTCACCTGACAACATGTAATCCTTCACCCGTACTACCTCAACACACCAGTAGCAAGAATCAACGCCTCGCTGACGCGGCACATGCTACAAAAGCCCCCTGTCTTGTAAAACTTTCCATACCTTCAAGAAAACAAGTAACCCAACAGCAAGCCTCCCTCCATTGTCTTTGCTAGGATGTACTTATCCGCTGAGGCTCCTCACTCTGGAGGATGGCCTAGTTTTTATACCCTGCTATGCGCTTGGAAGATGAGGGTTGAGTTGATTTGACAGGTTCGTAACTCGTGATCTGTGAATGTGAGAAGGGATTGGGATTCGCGCCTGGTGAGGTTGAGTCGCTGGCTCAACAAAACATTACGCGAAAGGAGATTCACTCAACTATCAGCCCCCTGGAGCCAACCCCACGTCGATATGGTGTTAGTTTCGGTCGTGGATGGAGTAGTGCTTTTTCGCACAATGTAGGAGTGTATCTTCAGGAGCGTAGGGGGACAGAGCTAAGAGCTAAGAGCGCGTAGGTGCAAGGTAGCCTCAGAGCACGCTGACTAGAACAAACCAGCGCGCATCATCTAAACTTCAGATCTAGCACACCACATATCCTATTCATGAACCTATTCATGAACCTATTCATATCTCCCCTTTATCTATCGCTGAGCTATCCGCGCCACCTCTGCCTGTACCCAGCGAGCAGTTAGCTAAAGGCCCCTCATCCAAGTTCGCTAAGAGTATCCATTCCACGCCAGCACTGGTTATCTCCCAGGAGAACCTGATCTCACAAATTTCTACATACCCAAGATACAAGAGGTGGGAGGAGGTCACGTCATGGATAACACCTAGCGAGAGACAGTACAGCATAGACTGGTACCCATAGAGGGCGATTCCCGAACAGAATACAGCGCAAGGCTAACGTTAGTGCCTTCTTCTGGTTCCCAGACGCTCTTGTCCTCGTCGTTTGGATATCGAGTTGCAGATAGTCCAGGACCGTCGCTCCTGGAGTATAGCCGGGGGGAGAGTTCGGAGGGCTTGGGGCGGGGCTATCTAGGGGTAGCTTGAGCATGTTGATATTTCCATGCGTGGAAGATACGCTGTGAACTAAGTTGGATGTTTGCATTGAAGGCTAAATAAAGTAACACTATTGCTTGTTCCTTGGGCCTGCTCTATGGGATATTAGGTTCAGGGGGGAGGGGGTTATTCTCTCTCTCTCTCTCTCTCTCTCTCTCGTTCTCGCTCTGCCTCTACGAGCATGTTCTGATCACCCTCAAGACCATGAAGGTCGAATCCAGCCCCCTCGTTGCTCAGCGCTCTTGGTCCTGTTCCGAGAAGCCCAAAAGCCCCTGCAATATACGAGTAAACCGTGCACTCAAACATGATTTCAAGTCTCTAATATCTGTGTATCGCATATTCCATGCTTGCCCCCTAACGCACTGTCGAGGCCGTCCACGCGCGTGGATATCTATACTGTACATCGGAATCATATCCGCAGCACCCTCACAGCTTCGCCCGGCTCGCCAGAACCTCTTCAACCAACTCGACCGCCCCCTCGGAACACCCATAGCTCCCCTGATATCCCCAGCCCCCGTGGCCGTAGTTATGAACGACCCACTGCCCATCAACCTTCTCCTTTTCAATCCTCACGCCCGTGGTCCTCAACGGCCTCAATCCGACCCCATGCCTCACCACGCTCAGCGCCTCAATGCCCTTGCCACCCGTCAACCGCGGACACATCTCAACTGCCCTCTTCATGATGCGTATCGCCTGGTTGGGGTCGACCTGCGAATCCCAACTCCCCTTCTGATACGTGCCGCCGAGGATGGTGCCGCCACCTGCCGCACGCTGCATGATGTACGAGACCTCATCATCCCCGTCGTCGGTCCCGGACACGGTAAACATGGCGCCAGGGCTGTTACGCACGACGACGATCTGACCGCGGACGGGCATCACGGCCTTGTCCATGACGCCGCCGAGTCTGCACGCGAGCAGGCCGGTGCAGTTGACCACCACGTCTGCCCTGCCGGTGGAGTGCAGGACCGCGGCTTCGTTGATGTGCGAGATGACAGCCCGCTGGAGCGTCGCGCCGTTGGCGAGGCATTGGGAGACGAGGTAGGGGAGGTAGATGGCCGTGTTGATGCACACGGATGTGAAGACGGTCCCGGAGTCTGCGGATGGGGGGATCTCGGACTTCTCGAGCACGCGGAAGTTGGGGACTACCGATGCGAACCAGGGAGTGGTAGACAGGAGCTCGTTGAACCACCGACCCGTGGTAGCTTGGGCGTCTTTGCGGCGGTTGTAGACTATGGCATCTGCTGGGTGTCAGAGAGGAGGACTTGTCGCTTTGTCAGTGGGGAGAAAGGAGGGAATTGCCCTGGAAATGGATGCCCGCTTCGGGGACATGTTGGGCGAGACGGGCTAGTTCGGGCCACGTGCTTCGCTCCCAGCGATTATCGTCCTTGGGGGAGACTCTGGATTCCATGAGTTGATGCACGTGACGAGATGGGGGGATACATCGGCTCGACGAACGGGAGATAGTTTGCCCCTGCCCACGGGGAGGTATACTCGATATCAGAATCCCCTGGCATGTGCTTCGCTATGATGGTCACGTTGTGTCCTTTCTTGGACAGCAGGAGAGCAGTTGTGAGACCGGAGACTCCAGCACTTTGGCGGGATCAGTGAGGTGCAGGTCATGGGACGGAGGCGTACAAACCCAACGACAACGATGTTTGGCATGCTTGCGAGGGCTTGGGTTTGCGACGGGATCCAAGGGGTACAAAGAGAGGGAGGAGCTCGATTGAAGGCGTTCCCAGCTCAAGTGCCTGCTTTGTTTATATACTCCGCCTGTGCTATGTTGCCCTCGGGTGGTTGTCTAGTCCCCACTCTTGTCGGAAGACCCGAGTGAGCCGTCGTCGTCGACGATTCGTCGTTCGGCGCGGGGTTTTGATTGGCGGGCACCGCGACACACGACACACGGCTCCGCTCACGAACGCCCAGCACATTATCAGAATTCAATGGGTTCGAGGTTCTCCCCCTGAGAAGAAAAATATTCGAATTCGCTACCTCTGCAAACCTACGCGCAGGTAAGGGTAGAGACGCGCCTATCGACCAACGGGTGGGGTAGCTCCGACGGTGCCTGTGGTATGTCAGGCGGGTGCACCGTCGCCGCCGCCAGACGAGGCTCAACGAGCACCCGGAGATCCATCCTTGCCAGCTCCAACATCCGCGGAGAGGTCAGCCATAACACCTGAACTGAACAGGATATCCACATGCATTGCTGTACCCAAATCTCTTCTTGCACGCTCAGGGGCTTCGCTCAGTTGGCTGCCTTATCGATAAGAGGTCTCGAAATTGGCGAGCCTTGGCGCACCGAACTGGATTAGCTCGATCTGGAGTAAACAGACGTGGACCGGAGGTATCGTGAGCTTCACCTACTAGCGCGAGCCCGCGATCGAGGCGCTAGAGGACTGGATGATATTCTCGTGGAGATTTCATCTGCACACAATCCTTTCCGGCGACAATAGTTCTTGGAAAGCCTCCGCATTTCTTCAGCACTACACCCGACCTGCTCCCACCACGATACGACGCAACGCAACGCAGTACAGCACAAGTCCATCACCAAATTCTATCGGCGTCCTACGCAGCTTCGATAGCTTCTGTCGCCCGATCATCATACCGCAGCCACAACCACGTGCCTCACTCTATCCGAAGAACACCACCCGCTTCCAACGACTCACTTCATCCTCACTCACTCGTCCTCACACGCTCGCAGTCCGCACTCAGTCGCCCGCAATGGCTCGCGGTCACACAGACCCCGAATTCCCCCAACTCCAAGCTCTGGGCCTCAAGACCCACGACATCATCGGCGACGGTACGTGCCCACACTCCTCGAGTTTCCCATTCATCTCCTGCACCTCCCCGTCTTCCGATCCCGTCTCACATCCACGCTGCGTCTCTGAAAGTCTTTTGTTTACTTACACTCCGCGCTGCGGGGCTCCTCCGGCCCTTCCTCCTGCTCCTCGCCCACAGTCTCGATGCCTTTCCCTATCATGTCTTCCTTCCTGTCTTCCCCAAGTCACTCGGTATACGCGTCTTTGCCGCGTCCGCAATACCTCCTCCTCTCAGTCCTCTCCGCCGCGCAGGAACGACGCAATTTATTATTTCTATCCTGCTTCATCTTCCAAACGCGCTCGTCATGTGCCCTCCCTCCTCGATCTCATTCCCCGTGTTACCTTACGAGAAGCGACCCCCAACCCCTTCCGAGTACATGTCGATTGTATGCTTTCTTGTCTCGATTAGTTCGAGTTTGCCACGCACCATCTCGGATTCGCTTTGAATTTTGAGAATAGACTACTGACTGTTCCGTTTGCAGGCAACTGCCAACCTCGGTCACTCTCCGATCAAATATACGGCGACCAGACTCACCACCTCGAGATCCGCGCCAAGATCATCGAGGAGATGCGGAGAAACAAGCGTGACTACGAGGTCTTCTGCTTACCTGAGCCCCGTGCAAATCCCGTCAGGAGCAGCCGGAAAATGGCCGCGACTATTGCCGTGGCCCCCGTGTTGAACTTCGATCAACACCTGCTCAAGCTCTCCCGGCCTGGCGAGTGGCTTGACCACCCTCAACTCGCGGCCTTTGCCAAGGCCTATAACATGGACGTCACGGTCCACCAGAAGAATATAAGCAGGGTGATCATGGCCGACGAGCGAGCCGGCGCGCCCAGCTGCCGCATGCTTCATATTGCTCGCCACGTAAGTACTACCTTCTGCACCTGTTTTCTCCAGAGGCTCTGTGCCTGTGGGCTGTGGGTCTGGTCCAGCGACTACATGGTATCGTCCCTACTGATGGCTTCATGACTTTGTTCTTTCAGGGCAGCTTTTCTCTACTGCTGCTCTTTCTCTCTCGCACACAGACTCTTCGCTTATTTCGTTGCTTCGCTTAATACTGACAACGCGGCAGAATTGGGACCACTATTCCTCTGTGCGCAGCATCAAAACCGGCCTGCCCTTGAGCTCGCTCGAGCCGGAAATCAAGGGCCACCGGGCCAACAGCACCACCGCGTCTCTTGGAGACGCCCCCGTCCCCCGCGCCGAGAAGGATGCCGAGCTCGCGAGGCCCCCATCCGGTGCTAGCAACAGCTCACCCGAGACAAGCCAGGAGGGCAGTATACAGAATCTGCGGAAGCGCAGCAGATCCGAGCTGAGTCTCGCTGGAACTCCGGACGACCTTGTCGTCCCAGCAGAAAAGCGCCGACGCGTTGAGGCGAAGACCGCAAATCCGTCGAAGCCAGCCACCCCAAAGGTTTCGAGCCGCGACAGCATCAAACTCGTGGGGACGTCCGAGAAGCGCTGCCGGGACAACGAACCCGAGGCCAAGGACAGGGCCTCAAAGCGGACAAAGCTACCCGAGCCAGCGGTGGCTCCCAGGAGGAGACTCGTCAAGGGTCTCAGACCAAGAATTCCATCGGAGCATGGAGACTCCGAGGACGAATACGTTCGAGGTCCGGAAGGACGAAAGATAATCTTGCCGGGCGTCGAATACGCGCCATCCATAGAGGAGCACCCGGAGCCCGAGACGTTCAGTGCTCCAGTTCAGCACAAGGTCAAGGAGGTTGTACCAAACAAGTACAACCTCAAGTCTGCCAGGAAGCACTCGTCGCAGCTACCGCGGGCGAGCTCGAGCGCCCCGAGGCTGAATCCCAAGTCAGCCAATATCCCCTCGACACCTGCTGCTCGGGGCAAGGACCTTCTGGGGATCAAGTCCCGGATGCCAAACGCCCCCCCGCGAGCTTCTCGTCCCATCCCTCGCCCGCTCGCTTCCCCGGCCAGCAGCCAGCCACTGTCTCAATCTAGAGGCCTCCCCGCCAAGAGCGCTTCTTCTATCGCCAACGGGGAGCAGAAGAGGCCGCCGCGGCCGTCGACCCTCCCACCCAGGCCAGCCTCCCTCCCTCGCAAGCCTTCCCCGGGAGCTGCGTGGAACGGCAATCAAAATTGTCTGGGAACCAAGACGCGTGTCGAAAAGAAGGCTACTCCTTGCCGGAACGAATCCCCCTCGGCGACTGGGCGGAGGTCACACGGCGTCCACAGCAAATCCTCGCTGCAGCAGGACCGAGAATGGGTGTGTACGTAGACCGGGCTCACTGAGATAATATGCTCTCTCGTGCGGGGATAGCGGGAGTTCGTCACGCCTCCGCATCACTCAGTACCGTGGTGCGTTCAGGACACTGACCGTCTCGGCGCGCATTCCGGAAATCTCCCAAATACTGTGAGCCCAAGGCTCTGAACGGATTCCAGTCGTCCGCGGATGGGGGGCATGTATGGTAGCTGATTTGCAGCTGAGAGAAGCCACTTACCTACAGTCACGTCGAGGAGCTCAAGCCCATCTGCAAGCCATGTCAGTCTCGAGGAGGGATACCATACGTCAGGTAACAATGGAGGAGAGCAGATCGAGGCCCGATCACAATCCGGCGGCGGCATCTGTCACGTTACCTGCCGAGGCTTGACAGACGAGTAAGCCCGACAGTATGCGGAGCACGAAGGACGGTTACCAGAAGAAGATCAGGACTCTGCTTGAGCCGACAAGGCACGTTCTACCGACTTGGTCCGAGGCTACCAACGTGATGGCGAGAGAGCTCCCGCTTCTTGCAAGAACTCGTTATATCCGCCATGACCGGCAGACCGGAAGCGAGTAGTCATCGTATCTCGCACGAGAACTGTAAAGTGATATCTCGTTATATTCGTCATGACCGGCAGACCGGAAGCGAGTAGTCACGGCATCTGGCAGCAGAACTACAAAGCGCAACCACTCCGCACCCTCTCGCGCGGTCTTGATCAGGAGAAAACATGCAGATTGAGGATATACCCGAGCGTCGGAAGCTCGCAGGCAATGGCGGGAGCAGGGCGCGGGGTCGATACCCCTCCAACGCGGGGAAGCTGATGCACCGAGCCTGTCTCGACATGACCGTCGCAGGATCTGTCGGCGGAGCATCGCATCACGTGTCTCAGACCAAGCACGAGACCGGCGCCTACGAAAGGAGGCCCTCGCTCTTTTGCCGGTGGCAGGTGTCGCGGGTTGGAGGTGGGCGGCGGCCATGCGGTTGTCGACACGGGTGTGAGTAGCACAGTTTGCGCAGCGCGGTTCGATTTCCCCCCCGCGAGTAGCAGAGGCTGAATAGCACCGCTCGAATCACATGATTCGAGTCCCCCTTCACAGCAGGTCGCCGTCGGAGAGAGGGCTGGACGGTCGTCGTGGCAGAGCTTTCTATGAGACACGAGGAATCTTTGCTCCCGGAAGTAAAGCTTTGTGATACACTATATACGAGCTTTCTCTAGTCCGAGGTAGAGCTTTATAATATACCAAATACACGAGCTTTCTCCACTTTACAGCTAGAGGTCTTAATGACACACTAGATATGTAAGCTTTCTCCACTTATAATTAAAGGTAGAGTTTTATAATATACCAAATACACGAGCTTTCTCCACTTTATAGCCAGAGGTGGGGCTTTATAAGACGCTATAAACGAGCTCTCTATAGTCCGAGGTAGAGCTTTATAATATACCAAATACACGAGCTTTCTCCACTTTACAGCTAGAGGTCTTAATGACACACTAGATATATAAGCTTTCTCCACTTATAATTGAAGGTAGAGTTTTATAATATACCAAATACACGAGCTTTCTCCACTTTAAAGCCAGAGGTGGGGCTTTATAAGACGCTATAAACGAGCTCTCTATAGTCCGAGGTAGAGCTTTATAATATACCAAATACACGAGCTTTCTCCACTTTACAGCTAGAG